>LOJH01026793.1:0-18277 GCA_001685095.1 Ellobius talpinus
TCTTGTAGACCAGGCTGGCCTCGAATTCACAGAGATCCGCCTGCCTCTGCCTTCCGAGTGCTGGGATTAAAAGCGTGCAGCACTGCTGCCTGGCCCCTAGTTCTGTCTTATGCAGGTTCCGCAGCTGTCAGTCTGGAGTCAGTGAGCTCCCACTAGCTCAAGTCAGCTGTGTCTGTGGGTTTCCCCATCGTGGTCTTGACCCCTTTGCTCATATTATTGCTCCTCCCTCTCTATGACTGGACTCAGGAGTTCGGCCCAGTGCTTAGCTGTGGATCTCTCTGCATCTGCTTCCATCAGTTGCTGGATGAGGGTTCTTTCTAAGAACCTGTTGCTTAGATTCTTAGCTAGAGTCACCCTTGTGGATTCCTGGGAATTTCCCTAGTGCCTGGTTTCCCTCTTTCAAGGTACCTCTTTCCTTGCTCTCCGCTCCTGTCATTCTCTGTAATGTTTTTATGTGTTTGAGAGAGAACCAAGGATAATTGAGTTTCAGTTCAGATTATGCTATAGATGTAAACCTGCACTCTAAACTAGATCTTTTTGTTCTCTTTTGTCTCATGTAGAACTTCTGGCATATTGATCCTCATTTCACAGATGAGGAAAATGGGGCCTCAAGTTTGGGAGGCCTGGTGCAGCCATCTTATGGAGAACTGGGGTCCTGACTCCAAGCACAGGCTTCTCCATTCTGCTTCACTGTCCTGTCCAAAACCCAGCCATGAGTCAAGGTTTTTGTTTCACACTGAATTTGTACAAAGTATCTCCTAAGTCTTGTGCTGTTTGGTGCAACAGCAGCCCTATGAAGGTAGGCACCGTCTCCTGCAATACAGCTGTGGAAGCTGAAGTGCAAAGTCACCAATGACTCGTCCAAGCTCACGCTATCAGTACATCCCTTTTCTGAAGAACAGATTCAATTTCTAAAGCACAGAAGCCTTTGCACACTCTTTGACTCATATTTTTCTTCCTCGGGGTAACACTTAACTGCTTGTCCTGAAAGGCAGCCTGCTTGGTTTTTGGTCCCTGCTTACTTTACAGTTTGTCACCTCCCCCAGACCCCTGACCTCCCAGTCACAGCAGCACATTTATGTGTTCTGTGATTTGCTTGTGCCAATCCTACTGTGATGCTGGGTACGGCTGTGAGATCCCCGAGGGCAGGGCCTGACTCTGCTTTACCAGCATCGTTTATGGTGGGCGTTAGGAAGCAGAGGATCTGCGTGAATGAACATCTGAACTTGGAGTCAGCTTTCCCATGCTCTCTCGTTACACATGCTTCTGGAAAACAACTGCTTCCTGGTGGATTGCTAAAGGATCCTCACTGTCAGAAGTTTTCAATTCTGTTTGCAACTCCCTTCCTGGTGCCCTTTGGAAGGAAAGAAGTTGCAGGTCTGGGTTCTTGCCTCTTGGAGACTATAGAATAAATGTTCTTGAGTCTAGCTATCCCTTTTCTTTTTCCTTACAGGTAGTCAATATCCGTTGCAGAAACATGAGCAACACAAGGCCTGCTGCTTTGCAACCCAGAGAAAGTGCCTCAAGCTCCCCACAGGAGGGCATGCCAAAGCCCTCAGATAGCTTAGAACTGGTAAGCCTAGCACTGGGTTCCAATTCTGCACTTCTTTAAGACTATCACAGATAGGGTGACTAGAGGTATGGGTGGCTGGGCTCACACACTCGTGGCCTTTGCCATTTGCTGAACTGCTAATCTCCGATCTCTTTTCTTTGAGACTCCAATAACTGCAAGGGGTAGATTGGTTCTGGGGGGTGGGGCTTAGAGATGAAAAATGACTCATTTAAGACATAAGAGTTTGAAGCTGGGGGGTGGTGGTGCACATGCCTCTAATCCCAGCACTTGGGAGGCAGAGACAGACGGATCTCTGTGAGTTTGAGGCCAGCCTGGTCTACAGAGAGAGTTCCAGGAGAGACTTCAAAGCTACAGAGAAGCCCTGTCTTGAAAAACAAAAACAAAACAAAACAAAAAAAGAGTGTGGATTAACTTTAACCTTTTACCAGCTTGCCACATAGATGTTGTATCCGCCCTATGAGGTCAGACATATCCAGAATGGGCCCTCCACATCTTCCTTAAAAAGAAAGTAAAATAAAGGGTTTTCTTGTAAAAGTGATTACACTTTCACTACCAATTACACTTTTACAGACTTACCCACTACAAAAATGGAAGAAGAAAGAAAAAAGAACCTGATAGAATTAAAACTTTCAGAAATTAGCCTTATAACTCTTTTCATGATTCATGTATCCTTTGGCTGCATTCCATCCTTTCTTACCATCTAATATTACCATTTCTTAGCCCCCTTTCTAAATGTTATACTATATTCACATTTATACGCGCGCGCGCGCGCACACACACACACACACACACACACACACAATAGGCTAGGAGCTGAGTTCTTGAGTCCCCTTCTCTCCAGTCTCTCTCTGGCAGATCCCTCAACTGTCACTGCAGTCAGGCACCAGAGGTGACAAAGTGCTGAACTGGTTTGGTTTCCTTAGAACTCTTTCTCTCTCTCTCTTTCCCTCCCTCCCTCCTTCCCTCTCTCTCCCTCACTTCTCCTTTATGTTTCTTTTCTTCTCTCCTCTTGATTGTGTCTTGTTTTCTCTTGCTGTATAAGGGTTGGGTCCACTGTGTGCTAGTTGAATACTTTGCTCTTACTACATCCCCAGCCTTTCCCTTCTTGACTAAGATTCTGAAGAAGTCTTCACCTACCACACCCTGGAGCAGAAAATGCTTATGTAAACCATTTCATAACTCTTGGTCTCCATTTCCTCATCAGAAAGCAGAGGAAAGTAACTTGAAGTATTTGAATGTTCTCCTCAAATTAAAAAAAAAAGCCTCATGGAGACAGAGAAACTCATAGAGGCAATGCCCATGAACGTGGTCTTAGACCATTCCCGGTGTGTAGTTCCTGTAGTTTCCTGTCTTGTTCTGACATATGCTTACTAGGTGTGTTATCCAACTGTGGTGGCATTACTGTCACTAAATTTCACACATGCACACACCCCTTTTCCTTTGTGTAACCTGTGCCTCAGGCCCTGCTGTCAACATTTCTCTATGTCCTGCCCATAGCTGGGCCCCAGAAATGAGCAACGACTACTGTCCCAGGGCTTGTTCTCGGGTCACCATCATGTCCCTTCTCACCTCCTTCCCTTTCTGCACAGGTCGCCCATCTGCCGTGTTGGCTTTATTGTATGCACCTGCAGTTTAACAAATTCCCTATGGCTTTGTGGGGCTTCACAGGAATAACAAATGCTCTATAGCCAGGGACCCCACTCAATACCCCCAGCCTCACTTCAGACTCCCTTTCTATAGCTGGGGGGCGGTAATCACATGTCATCAGTGTAGGGCTACATCTTTGAGTCCCTTGCCAGGCCTTTGCAGAAGTCTTTTTGTTGCCTGAGGGTGTAGAGTCAGGCCCTCTAGGGTGATTATGTCCCATGGGCTGAAGTAAGAACCCTTACCTCACTGCGCATGTGTGTCACATACTGTCCTGGCATTGATTTCTGTTCTCACAGTGTCCTTGCTGTCTTTGCACTATTACTGTCTCCACCTGCTAGAGGAGGTCACTCACTCAAACAGGTGATGAATGTGATGGAGCCAAACTTGATGGGTACAGCAGGCTCATTAGAACAGCCAGCATGGAGACCATTTTGGGCTTCACATACTCTCCAATACCCTTTTCTCTTTACTCTGCTGAATGAGGTCTCCCCTTTCAGCCCCAGTGTGGGCAGAAAGGAGAGGTTCTGGTGGCATCTGGATAGTGTACACCCTACTGGAGTCTACTAGAGAAGCCCTTCTGTCTTTGTGCGTGTGCTCATCATGTTTGCTTTTTTCAGGGGAAGTGCTAGGTTCTTACCAAGCCTCCCATTGATAGGAGGACATCTTTGTAGTCAAATCAACCTGGTTTCACAATCCACCCTTCCCTTTCAGAGCTCCTTGGGCTGGGCAGATGGCTCACTCTCTGAGCCTCAGCTTCCTCATTTATAACACAGAAACAGCTACTCCTGGTCTCTGGAAGCATCTGTTCCCGTGTAAACATAACAGGGTGTCTGGACTCCTGTTAGCATGATTTGCCTCCTTGGGGAGCTACCCCTGACTCCTCATAAAGAGAGGCTGGCATTGAGTCCTCTTCACCTCCTTTCTCACCCCTGCTCTCTTTAGAGCAGTGGTCCTCGCCTTCCTAACGCTGTGACCTTCTGACACAGTTCCTCATGTTGTGGTGACACCCAACTGTAAAATTATTGTGGTTACTACTTCATAACTATAATTTTGATATTGTTATGGACATAATACAAACATCTGTGTTTTCTAATGGTCTTAGGCAACCCCTTTGAGAAGGTTGTCGACTCCCAAAGGGGTCACGACCCACAGGTTAAGAACCACTGCCTTAGGGGGACTTTATTCTCCAGGTGCCTAAGTAGCTTCTCAGATTTGTGTCCAGTTGGGGGAATGGGTCTTCAGAATAAAATTCCTGTGCCACAGGAGATGGTGCCTTGGGGGGAAAAATCTAATACAGGTGGAGCTACCAAACTGTGTCTCTCCAACAAATAAAGGCTTCTTTGGTGGATGGACAAGAGGGTCATCCAAGGGAAGTTTCTTTACAGAGCTGAGATCTGTGGTCTCCCTTTTTCTTGAGCTTCTAGTAGAGTGAGAACCTGGGATGTCACATCTGTCACCTCTCCTCCTCTCAGCTTTCCCATCAAGCTTGATCCATGCCAGGCCCACGACCCCTAACCCATCTCCGTGGAGATGCTCTGGAGAAAATCTTTTATTCCCTTCCCCTAGGACATCAGATGACTGAGTCTCTTCCGTCATTTAGGTCACTACTTGTAAAGCCTTCTTCACTCCTATCTTAAGATGTGACTTCTCCCCTAGTCACACATTTCTGATCCTGTATCTCCGTTTTCAGTAGCCATTCAGTACCAGAATCATATTGTATGTTGACTCTGTCTTCCACAAGGGAATCGGCAGAGCTCAGCAGGAGCCGGACTTGTTTAGCTGCATGGTGGGCAGTTTGGAATGGCACTAGGTGTTTGGCAGGGCTTGGTTGATGTGTTGAGAAGAATAACCAACTGAAGAGAAGGCCATCTCCTGCTCTGTGGCCTGTGCATATCCCTGTGGTGGGCTTCTTCAGACTCCCGAGTCTGTGAGATGGTTGGGGGAGGCAGGCTCTAACGGGCAAAGTTTGTTCATCCACCTTCTCACTCATTGATAGCTTACAAAGAGACAGCTACAGAACTCTTGTTCTGGATAACGGGAAAGCCGTTACAGCAGCAGGAGAGAGGTTCACCAAACCTTCTGTTTCAAAAGCTAGGTGGTCAAGGGAGAGGATGTAGGAGCTGAGAGGAAGCCCAGGATGTGGAACACAAAAGAGGGAGGTGGCTTCTCTTCCTAGGAACCTTCCAAGGATGCAGGAGCTTGGGGGTAGGCTTTGAACAGCAAGACAGCCAAGGCACACAAGGAGGGGAACCAGAAGACCAGTGAGGCTCAGGGAGAATAGAGCAGGATGTTAGCCAGCCCCTGGAAAGCGGAGGGCCTAAGAAGGCTGTGGGTGAGCCGGGCAGGACAGTCCCCTGTCCCAGCTGAAGTTGGGTCCCTCCCCAATGCTGGCTTGCTTCTTCCTAGGTACAGGAATGCTTGAACCAATTCAAAGTGACAAGGACACAGTTGCAGCAGATCCAAGCCAGTCTTCTGTGCTCCATGGAACAGGCCCTGAAGGGACAGGACAGTCCCGCCCCTTCTGTCCGGATGTTGCCCACATATATGGGGTCCATGCCAAATGGCACTGGTGGGTAGCACAGACTAGGATGGGTGGCCAGGCATGGAGAATGTGTTCTGGTCTGGGGGAAGGGGTAGTTCCTTATCTCTGTCCACCATCACTAAGGCCCCTTTTACTGAACTTCTCAGACATTGGAAGCCTTCCTGGGAGGCAGACAGCTTTGGTGTAGCCAACTGCATGTCTTTTTATGACCTGTTTGCCCTCTAGAGCAGGGAGACTTCCTGGTATTAGAGCTGGGGACTAAAGGAGCCTCGCTGCGTGTGTTGTGGGTGACACTGACAGACACCAAAGAACGGAGTGTGGAGCCCAAGAGCCAGGAGTTTGTGATCCCTCAAGAGGTGACGCTAGGTACTGGCGAGCAGGTGAGCAGTCTGTGCATCCTCGGGGCTTGAGATGTGGTGGGGTGGCCGGGGCTCAGGTGGTCAGAGTTAAGGGGTCACCTTGCTCCTGCAGCTCTTTGACTTTGCTGCCCACTGCCTGTCTGAATTCCTGGATGCACACACCTTGAAGAATCAGGATCTGAAGCTTGGGTTCAATTTCCCTTTTCCTTGTCACCAGACGGGCTTGGACAGGGTGAGGTAGGGGCACGTCGGGGCCAGTGAGTGGAAAGAGACTGCAGCTCTTGTGACAGCCACAAGTAAAAAAAAAAACCATTTTCTGCCCCCAGAGCACCCTCATTTCCTGGACAAAAGGGTTTAGGTGCCGTGGTGTGGAAGGCCAGGATGTGGTCCGGCTGCTAAGAGAGGCCATTCAGAGGCAGAAGGTGAGTGAAGGTCAGGGTGATGGAGAGCTGCCCCTGCTGCTCTGGGCTTGGCATCTGTAGGTGATGCTTGTGTTTCTGGAAGGTCCAGCTTTCATTTCCTATGCATGGCCTTTATCCAGTTTGACCTTGGAGTTAATGTTGCTCCCATAGCAATCAATGAGACAGAGGCTAAGAAAGACTCAAATGAAATGATCGTGCCCTGGGGGAGGGGTGTGAGAGAGAAACAGGACATGAGGAAAAAAATCCTATGACCCAGCCTTCAAGATCCACACCTTCTAGAAGGGAAAGTATTCTAATAAAAGATTGCCTGTGTTCAGAAGACTCTAGTAGCAGCAGAGGGTGCAGGCAAGGAGCAACTAGTCTTATCCCTGAGCCGAGGCTTGGGACACAGAGCAAATGTAAGAAAAACATGTAATGTCCAAATCTCAGTGCTCTAGAAGGGCAGGTCCTTTCAGACTAACCCCAAGGTTCTGATTAGAAGTCGGGTTAGAAGGTAGTTTGGGGTGCCAGGCCAGGGTGTGGGTGAGGCAAGCATGGGTCAGTCTTCAAGGAGGCACTCGGCTGTGGGACCATCTTCCTGGTCCTATGGGTAGGAACCTTTGTGAACCCGAGAGCCTGAGTTGGGGGATGGGATGGAAGGAGAACCTAGATCACAGGACCTGGGGTCTAAGTGTGGGGCATGGAGACATTTCATGGACTTTGGGTATCTCCTTCAAAGCCTTGGCCCTCTGGCCACCCAGCTGGCTCTGACTCCCTGTTCTCTCCATTGTCCAGGCCTACAATATTGATGTGGTGGCCATGGTGAATGATACGGTGGGCATCATGATGGACTGTAAATGTAGCACCAAGCCTTGTGAAGTTGGGCTTATTGTAGGTGAGCCGTGGGCCATTCATGATGAAGGATGGTGGCTGCTTGGTGGGCAAGGCTCTGATGGGGTCTTCCCTGCCAGACACTGGCACCAACGCATGTTACATGGAGGAGGCACGGCATGTGAAGGCTCTGGATGAGGACCGTGGCCGCACCTGCATCAGCATCGAGTGGGGCTCCTTCTATGATGAGGAGGCCCTTGGGCCAGTCCTGACCACCTTCGACCATGCCCTGGACCGCGAATCCCTAGCTCCTGGTGCTCAGAGGTGGTGGCCTGATGGTTTCCCTGGCTCTGCTCCAGGCCCTGTCATATTCCTGTTCTAACCTACCTTTTACTCTTGGGCCCTTACCTCTTCCTGTCCTTCTGAGGGTCTGCAGCTTGCCCTGGGGGGGTCCTAGATCAAATTCAAGGAAGAAAAGCCTCAGAGTACTAGAACCCAGTTTTAAAATCCTTGATCCTAATAGTCAGCCCTGATGGGTTGGGGGTTAGGAGTTTGGAACAGCTGAGTGAGATGTCTCCTGCCTTTCTAGGAGACCCCCAGATGTAACCCAAAGGGTTGGTTAGAAAGGGTAAACCTGCTTGTCCCCTGGGAGGCCATTTGCTTCTGGAACCTTAAAAACAGTAATTCCTCTTGGAGGATTCAAGTGGGCTGAGGGCATACAAAGGGCATTGAGTTCCCCGTTCCACTGTAGGTTCGAGAAGATGATTGGGGGCTTGTACTTGGGTGAACTGGTGAGGCTGGTGCTGGTCCACTTGGCCCAGCATGGGCTCCTCTTTGGCGGCTGCACCTCTCCTGCCTTACTGAGTCAAGGCAGCATCCTCCTGGAACATGTGATCAAAATGGAGGAGTAAGTAAGGGAGCAGGCAGCTAGACAAGGGACAAGGGGAGCCTGCTTGGGAGAGGGTAAGGTACTCTCTGCCCAAGGTAGCTGTGGGGCTTTGGTGAGATGGGCGGCTCCTAGGTGACCTAAGCTGCAGACCAGAACCTCATTGTGTCTTCCCTCCTCCCTGCAGCCCCGCCACTGGGACAGCCCAGATCCACGCAGTCCTGCAGGACTTGGGTCTGAGCCCTAAGGCCTCAGATGTTGAACACGTGCAGCATGTGTGTGCGGCGGTGTGCACACGGGCTGCCCAGCTCTGTGCGGCTGCCCTGGCTGCAGTCCTATCCCGTCTCCAGCGCAGCCGGGAACAGCAGACACTGTGTGTGGCCATGGCCACTGGAGGGCGAGTGCTTGAAAGATACCCCAGGTACTGTGAGAATAGGATCCTATGTGAGCAGGTAGCATGTGTGTGCATGTGTGTGTATGTGCATGTGTATATGTACCCAGAGGGTGTTCTGATATCATGTGTGCAAGCTGGTGAATGTCAATGGCAGAGCAAGAGTTAAGCTAGGCTGTGGGAGGCCAGGAGGCATGTAGGGAGAGAAAAATGTTTCTTTTTGTGTGTGCCTGGGAAAGGGGCACTGAGGGCAGTGGATGTATGGTTGGTGCCAAGGAATAGGTTTAGGACTGAATTTGTTTAAAATGACAAGATGTAGGGCTCCAGCAGGCCATAGGCTCAGATGCCACGTTGAGTGTACCTGGTGTGTTTATGTAGGTTCCACCACACTCTAAAGGAGATGGTAATGCTCTTGGTCCCAGAATGTGATGTCTCTTTCATCCCCTCTGTGGATGATGGTGGCTGGGGTGTGGCAATGGTGACAGCTGTGGCTGCCCGCCTGGCTGCCCACAAGCGCATCCTGGAGGAGACCCTGGCACCATTTCAGCTGAGCTTTGAGCAGCTGAAAATGGTGCAGGCGCAGATGCGGACAGCTATGATCAAGGGGCTTCAAGGAGAGGCCTCCTCCCTCCGCATGCTGCCCACTTACGTACGAGCCACACCCGATGGCAGTGGTAAGCACCTGGTCTGAGTATGGACCTGGGATGGGGGTTACTGGGAGTCACACCGTGTGCCAGAGCTGGAACCACCTTTTCTTTCCTAGTACTGATGGTTTCTGTCCCACAGAGCGAGGTGATTTCCTGGCCTTGGACCTAGGGGGCACCAACTTCCGGGTCCTGTTGGTACATGTGGCTGAGGGCAGTGTGCAGATCACCAACCAGGTCTACTCTATCCCTGAGCATGCAGCCCAGGGCTCTGGAGAGCAGGTACTCACAATTTGGGTCCTGATGTTAGAGGTGGAGAGGGTGGGAGAGAGCCTACCTCTTGACACGGCCTATCCTGCAGCTCTTTGATCATATTGTGGACTGCATTGTGGATTTCCAGCAGAGTCAGGGCCTGAGTGGACAGAGCCTACCCCTGGGATTCACCTTTTCCTTTCCATGCAAACAACTTGGTCTGGACCAGGTAAGGGAGTTATATCCAAGAGGTGATTCCCAAGGGCCTCCGGTCTCTATATCCTTAAAAAGTGGGCAGGAGGTCAAGGAAAACTGAGTAAGGGAAGCAGCAGCATTGCTGAGCTGGGACCGTATGCAATCCTGGCTTTCTCCAAAGATGGTGTGCCCATGGTTAGGGTATCAGGCATTTCAGAACAGCATTGGCTAGGTTGGTGCTGACCAGAAGATAAATTGCCTAGTTTGGCCTCATCTCTGGTGTCAACCAGGCCTCTGGTTTTCAGCCAGGCCTCTGGTGTTCTGCCTTGCCTCTGGTGTCAACCTTGGCTCTGGTGTTCAGCTTTGTCTCTGGTGTCAATCATGCCTCTGGTGTCAACCTTGCCTCCGGTGTCAACCTTGGCTCTGGTGTCAACCTTGGCTCTGGTGTTCATCCTTGCCTCTGCTGTCTGTCTTCAGAAAGCAGCATTTGTTCCTTTCACCAGAAGAGGCTCGAGGTCACATGTTTCTTTGCTTGCTTGCTTCTCAGCTTGGCACAGTGCTGAGGGCCTGATCTAGGCAGCAGGAGACATTCATATCAAGACACATCATATCCTTCAGCCTTGTACAGAAGACTTCCCAATGCATGCCTTCAGAATCTGGCACCAGAACAGCTAGTCTTGGGCCAGTTGTCCAAGCTCCCAGGAAACTCTGCACCTCCAGCTTTTGTCTGGAAGCTTTTCATGCTGAGGAGCCTGCTGCCCATGAAGGCCTCTGCTGGATCCTCAGTTGTCTTTCGGCCACCACGATCTTTATCTCCCCACCAGACTGCATGTGTTTTCACCCTGTGCTCCTGTTCTGACTTCTGTGAAGCACAGCTGTTTTCTCTGCTGTCTTCTACACCATACATAGTCTGGATGGTGCAGCTGCCTAGTCTCTCCTCTAGGCCAAGCGTGCTCACTTCCTTTAACTGTTCTCAAGATATGGGAAGTGTGTCTCAGCGTACAAATCTGGGCAAGCAAAAAATGCTGCCTAATTGATTTTTTTTTGTAACTGAATATAGCTTGTGTGTGGAGCCCATGTTCTTGCTGGGGATATAGTTCAGTAGTTGGACACTTGTATGTGGGAGGTCCTGCACAGCGCCATTTTCCTTTGTGTATTTCCCTCAGAAATACACAAAGAGACAGTACAGCCCTTTTCCAGGTACAGTTCTGCCCCTTGTTACTAAGTCCCACTGCTCAGAAGAAAGATGAGTCTACCTCACCCCCCTACCCCGCCCAGGTGGCTGGCTTCTGGAACAGCTGATGGAATTTCACACTGAAATGACCATGCCTAACCCTGAGAAGTCCTTCCTTCGAAGTGACTCCTGGAATTTTTCTTTGAAAGGGTGGGTTTTGCTGACATTTGAGCCTCTAAAGCTTCTCCATCCTCCTCTTTCCTGCATGCAGCAATCATTCTGCTAGCCCTGTTCATTCCTAGCCCAATTCCAAAGGGCCATTCCTCTGGGCAAGCATCTTAAAAGGGCCAGACCTCAGAGTACCTGAGCATTCTGGAACTAATAATGGAAGGCAGAGGTCAGGTTGTTATTAATAGGCTTCTTCACACTGAAAGTTTCCTAGGGAGTTGAGAGGGGAGAGAAAGCAAGGCCTTCGACCACAGGACAAAGTGAGCAAGGAATCCTGCAAGCGAAGGGCAGAGACTGTATACTTCTGGTGGGATATCGGGTTGATGAGGTAGAGTAACATTTATGTCTGCTTGATCCCATCTCAGGCCATTCTCCTGAACTGGACTAAGGGGTTCAGTGCATCAGGCTGCAAGGGCCAAGACGTGGTATATCTATTACGGGAAGCCATTAGGCGCAGACAGGTAGGAGTCTACCTCCGGGGGTGCTTTTGGGGCTGTGACGAACCTGGAGGGGAGCAAAGTATCATTTGCTTCCTTGAGGGGAGCAAAGGGGTTCTCTACAATAGAGACCTCTGAGTCCAGTGCTGGTTGCCGTGACAACTATGTTGCCCAGCAACTAGCAGCATCCTTTTGTATGCAGGCAGTGGAGCTGAATGTGGTTGCCATTGTCAATGACACTGTGGGGACCATGATGTCCTGTGGCTATGATGATCCCCGTTGTGAGATAGGCCTCATTGTCGGTAAGGAGGGTCTTGCTCTTTGTGCTCCAATGCCTGATAATTCATTGCCTTCTGTTGATTCCATAGGTTGGATATTTCTCTGACCCTGGGAACATGGGATTATTTCTGTATGATCCAACAGAGTTCTTCTGGGCTACTGAACTGGCTACAAGTCTGAAACTAGGGCATTTCATCCAAGTTAGCTACCTATTTAGTCACCAAATCTTCCTCAACCTCAGTTTGCCCATTTGTTACATGAATCTGTACTAGGCTGGCTTTGCTGCTCCTACCTTGGGTCTACGAGAGTCTTAGAGTCTCCGTTTCCTCATCCTAAGCTATAGATAATGACAAGAGGTTGAGAGAGTGGGGTGAGAAGGGGCCAGGCATGTACAGTGATGGCTCATGTGCACACTCAGTGCTTGGCGCTGGGGAGGGGTGGCAGGCCGGTGACTGGTCTTCAGATAGTCAGGAGATATTGGTAAGCTCTTACCCTGGGGCTATCTGGCATCTGGACAAAGGGGCCAGACGACATATAAAGGACTCTTTTCTCAGAATGGAGCATCCAGAGTGGATTAAGCCCAGAACAGCCTGTGGCACTTAGAGCTGATTCTGACTCCATACCCAAGGGCTGACAGGCTAGGATCAGAAAGGGAGCAGTCCTGGAACGAGGGGGAGATGGAGCTCTAAAGGAGGAGTGGGAGGCAGGGGAGGAAGGCTCTCAAACCCCCTGAGCATGATATACATATACTCTTAGTATATGGTGACCTCTCATGGTAGGTAGGTGCCCTGGAGACATACAAACTATTAGATAAATCCTGGGTGGGGCTATCAAGGGGCCCACTTGCCCAGAGCTGGAAACCTGTAGAGTTCTCACCTTCCTGATGCTGAGACCTTTTACTTTTCATTGCTACTTCACAACTGTAATTTTGCTGCTTATTAATCATAATGTAAATATCTGTGTTTTCTGATGGTTTTAGGTGACTTCTGTGAAAAGATTGTTTGAACCCCCCAAAGGGGTTGTGACCCACAGGTTGAGAACCACTGGTGTAGAGGGACAGAGGGAATTGCCTTTCCCTGTTTCTCAAATATTATTTCCTCTGTATGGCTTTTCTGAGTCTTGTAGGAAAAAAAAAGCTGACCCTGTATCCCAGTGCCCCACAATGCTCTTCTTTTTGTTCTCTTAGGACCTGAAAGTACCATCAGAGAAAGCCATTCACTGCCTAACTTCTGCCCAGATGGCGGGGCGGCGGGGGGGTTTGTGTCAGTGTTCTGCATCCCCAGCTCCTGGCCCACTCCATTTAGTCAAAGGCACACTAGGCAGTCAGGAGACTTCAATCTCTACCAGCATTGGAGTGGAGCCACACTCATCTCCCGGGGAGTGACATGCTTGATGGCAGCACAGGGGCACTTTTGGATAGCATGGGAGATGCACTAATGTTGGTACTGTTAGGGGGAGCTGAGGAAGTTCTGAGGCTTTGGTACTGACAAGGTCTCCATCAGAAATGTCAGAAAAAGAGACCAGGACTCGGGGCTATCTTTGAATGTGGGAAGGTAGAGAAGTAAGGAGCCTACATTTTGATGTTTGTTGTGGGTTTAGGAGGGGTTTAGGCAGGGCAGTAAGACTCTCAAGCCCTCTGAGCACAACCCATAAGGGCTTTGTCTGTGTCAGTAAGCAGCCCCCACCCCTTGACCCTGGCCTGTCTACAGGAACGGGCACCAATGCCTGCTATATGGAAGAGCTCCAGAATGTGGCAAGTGTGGATGGGAACTCGGGCCACATGTGCATCAACATGGAGTGGGGTGCCTTTGGGGACAATGGCTCACTGGGCATGTTTCTCACCAGCTTTGATGATAGTGTGGACCAGGCATCCATCAATCCAGGCAAACAGAGGTATGGCTGAGGCCCACACAGGCAGGGGAGGTGAGCAGTGGGCTGCACTGGTGAGCACAGCTGATGAGGCTGGCTACTTCATGTCGGTATGTATGTGCCTCCATACAGGTTTGAGAAGATGATCAGCGGCATGTACCTGGGGGAGATTGTCCGCCATATACTCCTGCATTTAACTGGTCTCGGCGTTCTCTTCCGGGGCCAGATGACTCAAAGCCTTCAGACCAGGGACATCTTCAAGACCAAGTTTCTCTCGGAGATTGAAAGGTGCTTGCACTGCAAGGCAGTCTCACTGGGAGGATGGTGGATGCGGCTGGTAGTTGGGGGAACCACTTGAGGGTTAGGTGGGAGAAGCCCTGAGAGAGGGAGCTAAGGCAAGGACCTTACTATTCTGTTCTGTTTCTTCCTGGCTTCAGTGACAGCCTGGCCCTGCGTCAGGTCCGAGCCATCCTGGAAGATCTGGGGTTGCCTTTGACCTCTGATGATGCCCTGATGGTCCTAGAGGTGTGCCAGGCTGTGTCTCGGAGGGCTGCCCAACTCTGCGGGGCAGGTGTGGCTGCAGTGGTGGAAAAGATGCGGGAGAACCGGGGCCTGCAGGAGCTGACAGTGTCCGTGGGCGTAGATGGGACACTCTACAAATTACACCCTCAGTGAGTCCGGGTGGGTGGGTCAGGCAGGGAGGCATGGCCAAGTGGGCTGGGCTAGCCTGGGCTGACCTCAGCCCCTTGTCTTCACAGCTTCTCCAAGCTGGTGTCAGCTACAGTTCAGAAGCTAGCCCCTCACTGCAAGGTCACCTTTTTGCAATCAGAGGACGGGTCTGGTAAAGGTGCAGCTTTGGTCACTGCTGTTGCCTGTCGCCTTGCCCAGATGGCCAGCGTCTGAGGGAATATCCGAGAACGATGGGATCTCACCAGACTGAGACCTCAGCCTAGTCTGATCCCCTGGCAGGCCCATCCACCCGTGACCCCCCAAAGCAAGCCATGTGTGACCCCTTATAAACATCTGTCCACACCCAATGGCTGAGAGAAGTAACACTCTGGTTAGCAATATATATATATAATTTATTTACATTCACGTCCGCTAAAATCCCTACGTGCCCCGGCAGCCGGGCAAGGCTGTGTACATAAGGCCAAGTGTAAGTGCACGAATGCACGTAAGACAGAGTCAGGACACAAGCTTCACACAACAGGCCCCACACAGGGGCACTGGCCAGCCCCAGGAATGGGCACGCCACGGCACACACACTTGCCATTGTACAGCCCGGGACTCCCATTGCATATTCACACGCCCCGCTGGGCAGGGCACCTCGAGGCTGGGGACAGGGAAAGGATCGGGGATGAGCCCTCGGGTGTCCCTGGGTGGGTGGGAGAAGGGCAGCATGTGAGAGGCAGATGTGTACCGACACCAGATGTGAGAGACGTGAGCAGCCTCCAGGTGCACAGCATGAGATGTGTGTAGTGGGGGAGGGTCCTGCATGACCTGGAGAGGGGTGCGTGTGAGATGAGCACACGAGGCATGCGTGAACACATGCCTGTGTGGTGATCGTGTGCCTGAATCCAAGGGCCAGCCCCTGTCCAGCTGGGGCCCTTAGTTCCCCAGGCTTGAAACCAGGCCCCTCAAATATACCCCTACCCAGCAGGCACAGAAATGTTTGCATAAGGCCCACCTCAGGCAGGAGCTCTTGGGCCATGTCCCAAGCCCAGCATGTGTGCGCATGCTGTGTGTATGCGGGGCCCCTGGCAAGGGACAGGAGGAGAGGTAGCATCACACGCTTATACACACACACACACAGATGGGCTGGGCTCAGCCCAGGCTCCAGGCACTGTCCACTCTGGGCCCTGGGACCAGGGAGAGTGAGAGCAGGTGGCTATACCAACCTGGCCAGGCAGGCCATGGAGGGATGGAATTTGGGCAGGGTCTGAAGGACCAGCATTAAGGGACAACTTCAGCCAGGAGGGGACCTGTCCAAGCAGCTCTCCCCGAGTGTGGGGGTAGGGCCCCTGTCTGGCTTTTGCCTGTCCCTGGCAGGTGCCAAAGCTGGTGAGAGTGTAGGCATTACCGGCCTGGCTAGGTTCAGCATTCGGCCTCTGACACTGTGAAGAGGCCAGCGTCTGGCTGGCCCAGTCCAGCCACAGCTGCTGCCAGCTGGCCGAGGTTGCCGTTGGGGAAGTGCCGTGCCTCCCATAGGTTGAGGATCATGGCCGTGGGACTGGGCTTGGAGGCAAAGAAGCTAAGATGGCTGCAAAGAGACAGTCTGTCAGTAGTCTGGCCTCCCTCCAGGCCCTGTCATGCCCCCAGTCTAACCAAAGGTAAGCATCCCTCAAACACACCCACCACCTTGGTCACCGGCACAGACCCTGTAAGCCTCCCGTCTACCCCAGCTGCCCTACCAGTCCTACTCTGCCTGTTTCCACCCACCTGTCCAGGTGAAGTTTCTGGGCTAGAGTCCGCCAGTCGGCACCCCGGCCGCAGGGTGGGTCCAGGCTGGTAATGATCTTTTGCCGAATGAGGAAGGGGATCTTGAAGGCACTGGGGCCCACCAGGGCAGGAACCCCCCCTTCACTCTCCAGAGCCAGCAGCTCAGCAAACCTCGTGTCCTGGGTTATATGAGGTGTGTAATAGGTGCCCATTAGAACTCGGAGTTCCCAGACCACCCAGGATCATGGGGACAACAGCGGCACTGGGCATCCTCCCTCATGACCCAGGGCCCTACTCTTTGGGTCTCAGAGATGTAGTCACCTGGCCAAAGTCACAGTCGGTGTTAGAGGAAGTCTCTTGTTGCGTGTCCCCCCCTCCCCGACCTCCCCCACCCCATGCCCTGCACTACTGCTCTGCTGGCCACCCCACACCTATCACTTTTCTCTCACCACATGGCTGCACTCAGTTCCTGTTGCCAAAAATGCCCCTTCCCACCCCATCGCCTGTCAGACTCCTGCTCCTGTTACCCTTTAGGGCCCAGGGCAAAGCCCCTCTTTGGGGAAGCCCTCCAGGGCCTTAGGCCAAGTCTACCCGCTCCCTTACCCTGTGTGATCCCCCTCCCCACGGCTCATTTGCACTTGCACCTCTGTCTCCAGCAATTTGGAAGAAGTTAGAAGAAGAGTCGGGAGGGCTGGTGGCAGGCTGGCAGCTAGGCCCAGAGATGGCGCATTTCTGGGGGGGGGTTGGTAGTAGGAGCGCATCACCTTTCTGCCCACCTTGGTGATGTTAAAGTTGATGCTGAAGCTCTGCCCATCGCCTTCCACCTGCCACACCCACACCTTGCAGGCCAGGTCACTGGTGCTGGGGTTGACACGCTCCAGGGTAAAGGTGCAATGCAGATACTGCTGGGTGCCATTCCAGATGTGGTAGAAAGGGATCTCCTGTGGAAGGGGACAAAGAGGTGGCATCAAGTATGCCTGGCACCAGACCGTGGTGCTCTGGCCATGGCATGGGCCTCACCTGGTAGCTGACCAGGAGCTTGCTCTTCCACAGGGAGCTTGGCACATCATGGATGGACAGGCGTAGGTTGTGGTAACTGTCTTTGAAGTGCAGGACACGAGGCTCCTGGATCAGTTGTCCACCCAGCTGCTTCTCCAACTGCACCACCTCCTGCGGGGCCCAGAGGGTCAGCCAGGCCCGAGAGTGGGAGTGACCCTCCCTGCTGTCCTCAAGACAAGGCAGTCTGTATGTACAGGGCCGGGTGATCAGCCCACAGGAGGGCGTGCGGAAGTACCTTGAGTGCATCATGGGTGTCATGCAGGCAGTACACACGGATGTTGTACTCGAGGGAAGTGCAGGCCACGGGAGCAAACAGGAGGAGCTTGAGGCGCTTGGTGGCAGCCACACTGAGGGCCTCTCCCACCAGGGCAAAGCGGCCTAGCTGCTCAGTGAAGACATAGCAGGCACCGGCCTCCAGCTGGCAGTAGTAGAGGTTGGAGGGCGACTCCTCACCAAGGTGCAGCACGTCCTGTGGGCGGGGCCTAATGGGTCAGAGCCTAACCAGCTGAGGAGTTCTCACAGCCTCAGAAGCCGCCAGAGCTAGGGGAGACTAAGGACCACTGCTAAAGGTCAGGCCGAAGGAATGGCAGACCAGGCTCACTCTGAGCCCAGTGTCTGGGTTGGGTGGCCTCAGATATGGTTGGTTCCCTGCTTACCTCCCAGCTGCCCTCGCAGGACTGCTTTTTGAGGTGCAGGCTCCAGCTGTCAGGGCTGGGCTCCCCGCAGTGGTCCATGGCAAGGATGACTGGCCGCGTGAGCAGGACTCCTGGAGGCCCACAGCTAACGATGGGACTCAGCAGGGTCTGACAGCCAGCTAGGGGCAACCTCAAGTGGGGAAATATGGGTGGGGAGGGAAAGGCGTCAGTGGCCAGTCCTAGAGACGGTGGGGTTAGGGGATGAGCTTTGGGTAGGGCGAGTGGAACCCTAGGGACAGGAGCTGTAAGCAGGAGGAGCTGCAGTGCTGCGCATCCCTGTCCTCCCTCAGGCTTGGTCAGAACAGGCAGGAGCAGTGCTGGGCACAGTGGTGTGTGTGTGTGTGTGTGTGTGTGTGTGTGTGTGTGTGTGTGTGTG
>LOJH01026794.1:0-18277 GCA_001685095.1 Ellobius talpinus
TTCTTTTACTGGAGCACTGTTTGTCGGGAGTCACTGAATGTTCCTGTTTAAATGTAGAAACTCCAGTTTGAAGAGAAAACAAATGTTGGCTTGTGCTTAGGATGGAGGTTTCCGAAGCATCTTTTAATAGAACAGAGAACAGGAACATTTAGTGTTGCTGAGTGGCATGGCATTAAGGGAAAAGCAGATGCAGAAGGGATGCTTCTCCTGCCTATGGAAGGAAACTGTTTCACCAGGGCAAAAACTACTGCATGGTGCACGCCTTTAATCCCAGCACACAGGAGGCAGAAGTGGGGGGATCGCTTAAGTTTGAGGCCATCCTGCTTCTGCATAGCAAGTTCTGAGCCAACCAGGGCTACATAATGGGACCTCGCCTCGCCCCATCTGATTTTGGGGAATAGAGGCTAGGCAAGACAACTCGGTGTGAGAACCATTAGACCCGCCCTTTTATAAACTGTTTGCAAAAGAGATCCTTATTGCTTTATACAGCTTGATTGTTCCTATTTGTTCTCCCCATGCAACAAGCTCTCTGAGCACACATGGAAAAGGGAGGGTAGCCCTTTCCCGGAGCTGTTGTGCAGGATAAATGGACACACCCATGACCCTCAGTTGTCCAGTTTTCCTCTTGGATTTTCTCTGGTTGACCACGCCCCTTGTTGTTCTAGGTATGATTATCGGGAAATGCTGCACAATGCCACTTTCTGTCTGGTTCCTCGTGGTCGCAGGCTTGGGTCCTTCAGATTCCTGGAGGCTTTGCAGGTAAGAGACTATGAAACTTCCCATCCTTGCGTTGAGGATGGAAGCCAAACTGGTTTCAGCCTTCTCACTCTCCTAGAATAGTCCAAAAGAAGCCATAGCTTCTGCTGGGGATGTAAAAAAAGACAAAATAAAACAAAAAACTACTTCCAAGAAAATCTGATCCAGTTTGAAAGAGTCAGAATTGGGAAGAAGATTGACTCCCTACCCTTGGACATAAGAGGACCAAATGGTCTCACCACCCAGGAACTGGATTCTTCAGGGACACATTTGCAAACAGAGGGTAGATGGGTAGATATAATTGCCAATCTAGCTCCTGAGTTTGAAGAGGGGTCTCTTCCTCTTTTCCAGCAAGCCAGTCTCAGGTACACTGACAATGGGTTGTTGCTGTTATTTCCCCCAATAAACTGTGGGTTAGGTCCTCATCTTGGTCCTCTGTGAGTTCTTCTAAACTCTTAGAGAGTGATGGGACTTACTTGCCCTGATGTTCCAGAGCCCTGCAATTCAGAGGAAGCTCAGAAGCCTATGTGGAGCCTCTGCTCTTCAACCCTTCTCCTGCTGTTCCTGCAGCCAGCCTGCTTGGATGGCGGGGTGAAACATGCTCTCTCCCTCTCTTGTCCTTCCTTCCTGTCCTCCCAGTAATTTGCACCCTGTCTGAATCTGTGTATTTGAGGAGGGGTACGTAGCGTCTTCACCCTGCCGTGCCAACTATGAGTCCCGTCATATCCTCAGGCGAAAGAGCTCCCATCTATGGCAGGGCATTCTATGGTGCTTTGTGCCACCACCCACTAACATTCTTGCAGCTTCATGGGTGTTGCAAGGAGCAAATTGCTCTCTGGGTTGGATAAAGACTTCCTTGGAAGCTACAATGTGTCTTTGGCTTATTGGTGTGCACTGATTGTGCAGACTAGAAATGGGTATGGCTGTGGTTTGCAAGACTCCATGCCGGAGGGAACAAAGTTTTGAGCTAGGTGTTTATAGGGCAAAGGAAAGCTAGATACTACAATAGTGAAGTTTGCAAAGTGCTACCTAGAAAGGCTGGGCCCTCTCCCGCTCTCCATTAGCTCATGACATTGGGGTGAACCATGACGGAAGTGGATCTGTAGCACTTACATGAACAAAATTGTTATATTCAAGGTTGATTTTATGCTCGGATTCTATTGGTGAAAGCTTTTGTTGCATCAATAAAACTTATGCAACAAGGCCAGTCATCTCCACGGAAGTAGTCAGCCAAAATCATACCTACTAGACTAGAAAAGGGTAGTATCATTCTAAGGCAAGACTTGAAGTCTTACAATCCATGTGATTTGTTAATTCCGAACTTTCTTCCTGGCTTGAGCAGTCTGGGACCCATGTAACATAAGCAATGCCAGTAATTGAGTTTGTCCTGATTCTTTTCCTGATCGGAATGGTTCATGCTGTCACTGTCCTCACACTCACGAAATCCTTCCTCTGCTCAGGCTGCCTGTGTCCCTGTAATGCTCAGCAATGGATGGGAGTTGCCATTCTCCGAAGTGATTAATTGGAACCAAGCTGCCATCATCGGCGATGAGAGATTGTTATTACAGGTAAGGGAGGGGCTGTGGCATTGGGTGGGACAGCAGATTATTGCTGCCCCCACCCAAACTTTCAAAGAAGATGGATCCAAAAGGTCAGCTCCATAAAAGAAATTTTATCAGGAGAAAATTGCCTGTGTCGTCGTGAATATGAAGTCGTTTAATATGATGTTCACTTTCCAACACAAAATCTGTCCAGGTCCACAGAATATATTCTGGGAAGTAGCTGATAAAATGCCTGAGCTTTGTTGAGTGAGGGGAGGTGCATTCACCCCCCAGATTCAGCACCAAAATTTTTAGGCTTGGCAATCCCTCAGATCCCTTGCTTGGTTCCTATATTTGTTTCCGGTTAAGGCAAGGGCACGAGCCCTAGGATTGGCTGCTGTGTCCAGTGTTCCCACTACAGCAGTGCTCTGCCCTGAGTTCTTGAAGGAGGGCTGCCCCTTGGATAAATATTCAAAAAAAGGAGCCCTAATAAAAGTTTCAGTTGCCCAAGGGAAGGCAACGCAACCTGCACAGAGAAATGGAAGGGCAACAAAAATCTGTGAGGATTTCCCAAGCCCCCTGCAATTGTGTTTGAGGTTCACAGTAAACTGCCACACACGCTCACTGCACAGTTAATGTTTTCCTTTCATGGCATTAAACACTTTATCTTTAAACCTCCACAAGCTTCTGTAGAAATATTATCTCTAATGTTCTTGCTTGAAAAACAAAAATAATTGATATCCATAAACTTGAGCTTCTAACTGTGCTTTTGATTTTCCTTCTGGGCTCCTGGCTGGTCTGCTAATGGACTGGTGAGGGATTATAGTCATCTTCTGAAGGTCCCTGGTAATGCAGCCTCTCATGGAGAGCCCTGTGGACTCTTCAAGCCTAGGTCACGACAGTTCTTGAACATTCCTTTCATGAGGTCCTCAGGTCTGGGATCTTGCCCCTTCTGGAACCTCAGCACAAATGTGGAGGAATGTGTACTCTGAAGATGATGAGCCCATTCATTGAAGTTAGCCCATTCTGTTCTAAACAAAACATAATTTCTTAGATGCTTGCTGAGAAAGGGGTTGGGGGAGTCTTATGAGAAGCTAATGCTTGTAGCAGCTATTGCTTGGTGTAGTTCAATAGGGACATCCTCCTAGACATAGTGAGAAAAAACCCTCACCTTGCAGAGATAGGTAGACATCTGAGTCACTCACTCCAAGTGAGTGGTCCTTTCCCACACTGCCTTTCTCTTTCCTTTTATGTTGTTTCAATAATACATGCTCATTAAAGAAAACTTCGGGTACGAAAATCATCGGTCCTGTCCTCCACTTATGCATCATGGCACCCTTGCTGTGACAAGTTGGGGCTTATCTTGGGGTGGGAAACTTGCCCGACACTGAAGTGTGGCTGTCCAGTGTCTATCTCCTCACCAAAGCTGATGGGTAGTTCACCTTCTGAAGTCACTTTCTTTTTTGCTTGTTTGTTTTTCGAGACAGGGTTTCTCTGTGTAACTTTGGAGCCTGTCCTGGAGCTTGCTTTCTAGACCAGGCTGGCCTCAAACTTTTAAAGAGATCCGCCTGCCTCTGCCTCTGCCTCCCGAGTGCTGGGATTAACGGTGTGTGCCACCACCGCCGAGCCTTAAAGTCCCTTTTTTACTTGACTCTAAAGATTGTATTTTTCATACCGTGGTGCCTACATTTTCTAGTATTTTTCCCTCCTCGTCTGCAGTCTGTCTTTACACAGCTGCCTCCATATTGAGCAGTGGCTGCACTGTTGTTAACAATGGCTTAAAGAGTTGGCACAGAGCCCAAGTGTGCGCTCTGGGAAATGTTTTCTGTTCTGTTACAATTTTCCATTTCCTGTTTCAGAATAGCTCTGGTGTTTTTAGTTCCATATGTTCTTGTCATCCTGTCACCGAGAAACACCCCGAGGCTTTCCTGTATCTTTTCTGGTCGGTCCCATTAGCTTTGTTACCGTACATAACCTTTTATTAGGACTCCATTGAGCTCCTCAACTTCCAAATCATCCCGTCCAAATCGGAATTAATTTATCACTTCCCCCTACCTGTCTCTGAGGACAAGCAGATTAATAACCACTAGCCAAATGCCGTTAGAAGTTGGAACTCCATCCCACCGGTCAGTTGGTGTTGGCCTCCAGAGCACTTGGCGAAGGGCTGTGAGACAGTGCAGTTCTGCACAGGAAAGGGTAACACACACAGCTCCGGAAATCGTGAAGACATGATGCAGCCATGGAAGAGAGGGGGCTGGGCTCGAGCCTGAGTTTGTGATGCTTCTTTCCTCCTTTTAGAAGCACCATGCACTTGATTTTTCTGGAGGCCGTGCAACAATGGTAGCTTTAGGCATTTTCCTGATGGATTAAATCTCGTGGTCATGATAAAAACAGCCGTGCCAACCTGTGTGACTTGGAGAATGCCATTGACATTTAAAAGGGTGTGCTTATGAAAATAGAGGATCAGGTTTTTTTTCTAATTTTCCCTTGGCAATCTAGGTCATTTTCTCAGTGAGTAAATAAAAATAAATTTTCCTGACTTATCAAGGATCTGTGTCATGAATGGTTTATCTCCTCTAAGGATATTTTATTTCCACTTGACCTTGAGTCTCCCAGTGTTTCAACTTTACCTGCTGCTTCCATATATTTTGCAGTATTATGATCCCTTCAAAGCACAGATTTAGTACCCAGTTTGGGATGTTGACAGAGCAAGTCAGCTTTTCCTCCCATTCTTGTTGTGTGGAACTTTCATTGCTTCTCCTAGGGACAGTCTTGAATATAACAGTGTGCCACCACGTCCTTCTTCTCTAAGGGGAACTTAGGTATAGCTTGGTCCTGTATTTGGAGTAACTTTCTGTTTAATGTGGTTGGCACAGAGTTCCTCGTCTAGCCCAGATTCCCATGTCTGCCTGATTCATCGCATAGGAGGGAGGCGAGCATGCAGAATGGGGAGCACAACAGGGCAGCCGATAATCAGAAAGAATCGCCCGTAAGAGGATAGATTACAAACGTAACACCTTGAGCTATTGGTGCAGTTGGGGAACAAGCCTAGGGAACTTAGCCAGAAATCCAAGGAGTGCATCTTAGAATTAACAAGCAGACAGTAAATAACTGCCCAGCGTTGCGTAAAATCAACTTGTCCAGCTTGAAATAGCAACTCCCTGTGTCAACAATGGTAATAGTAATAATAAACCATAAAGCAGCCATATTGTAGACATTGTACTAAGCACTTACATAATCTCTTTTCCAACCATCATATTATAAATGAGTAATCAGAGAGACCAACTAACTCATCAGAGGAAGCATCGCTAGTAAATGGTAGAACCAGAATGCCGCATTGGTACCATTAATACCTGTACTGTAATAAAGCAGCCTATGATGAAACACAGTGTTTGGGAGATTCAGTGAGATTGGGGTAAGAGCTGAAGCCAAGAGGAGAGCATTTTCAGGTGTACAAAGATTCAGAAAAGGTTAGAGGAAGCCAAAGATTTTTTTTTGGACTTGAGGAGGAGGCAGAACTAGGAGTACCCTGTACAGCTGACCTGCTACTATGGAATCTTAGGACTGAGCTAAGCCAATGCACAACTTTCATGCATTTGACTGCCTTCCAGGCCGCTTCTCTAGACCTGTGGCTTGTTCTGGCGTTTCTTGGGGGACATTTCTACCTAGTGGTTGATGATTTTTAATAGACCTACTTGCTAGACAATGAAGGCTATGAAGAATAAAAGTGCAGCCCCCGGGGTTGTTTTGACCAAGCATACATATCTCTCTGTTTTACAGTTATAATTACCGTGTGTTCCCCTTATGTTCCAGATTCCTTCTACAATCAGGTCTATTCATCAGGATAAAATCCTAGCACTTAGACAACAGACACAGTTCTTGTGGGAGGCTTATTTTTCTTCAGTTGAGAAGATTGTATTAACTACACTAGAGGTAAGTGAGACCACGTGGCTCCTGATCTTGGATAATGATGCTATTTTTTTCTCAACCTCTCTTTCACTCTTGGGTTGTGTGTTTGGTCAAATGGGACAAAATCAAATTTTCTATCCTTGAACATGTGAGTGACTATCCCACCACCACCATCTATCTGCTTGGCCATTTCTAAGCAAATGCCATTGTTCCTGACAAATTCTCAGAGCAGAAGTGACCTGGAGAGAAGCCGTGCTCTGGACACAGAGATTGACTTTGTCTGACATAATTTTAGAGATACGTGGGTAATGACTGTCTTCCTGTCACTCAAGCTCAATGGTATCCTTTAAAGACATAGTTCCAGAGTGCATTTAGAAAAGAAGATAGTGACCAAGTAAGGGAAATAACCTCTACCATTCTAAAGATATGAATGGTTTAGTCACCACCATAAGTATATAGCATTTGAAGAGGCAGCCAAATTGACTCTGTGGACACATACAGTCTCACCAACCAGCATCCTGTGTTATAAGGTTATGGCAAGAGGAAAGATCATTATCATCACTGTATCCAGCTGGTATAGAAAGTGTTAGCCTTTATAAAAACAGAAACTCGGGCAGGGGAGTGGATAGTTATCTTCAAGTTGCTTTACTCTGCATGCAGGCTTCTGTGTGGGTGCGTGTGTGCGTGCGAGCATGCATATAGCATTAGGAATTGAACATAGAGCCTTGTTGAGAAAGCACTCTGCTACTGAGGCATAGCCTAATTCGCTTAAATTGCCTTGTTTAAGGCAGGAGAAAAATAGAAAATCATGAAAATGATTAAAACCACAGGAAGCAGAGCAGATAGCAGTGGCCCAAGGCTACACAGAACAGTGCAAAGAGCTAAAAAAAATGGAGAAAGTTGCACACTCATGGGTTTCAGATCTGTGGGAAGGGGAGCGATCTAACAGGCTCCTGAGGTGACCCCAGGTACTTACAGAATGGCTGGGACGATTTATTCCACATTTGGGGAGTCTTTCCTTTGGAAATTAATGGTCACTCTGAAAGCTAATTTAATCTAGAGTAAACACAAGACACCCAGGTAATACTGCAGAAACTGAGGTCACCTGTTCAGTCCCACAGGATAGTGTTCTTGCTGTGGTGAAAGTCAGAGTCAGTGCTTCTCAAAGCACAGTGGGACCATTTCCACATGGGCCTCACCTGGGCTCCAGATTTCAGCCCTAGGCAACCCATCACCAGGATTTCCCATGCACATGCCTGGCATACGTCCTGAAGCTAGGCAAATAGAAGGCCTGTTTTGATTATTTTGAATTCCTGTTTGGTTTTGTTTTTTGGACAGATTGAAGATTTTTTCCTTTAAAAATAATAAATTATTTTCTAACCTCCTAATTCTTAGAGTATTAGTTATAACTGAATTTCATCTGTCTCTTGCTCAGGAAGCCCACAGATACACAAGAGAAATTTCCATAAGATTGTTCACACTTCTATATTTTAGAAGTTTATAATACTTTAAATATTAACCCTTTGTCTTTTGTCCTAAACATTCCCCCTCGGCTAGTCAAGTTCCTGCTGTTCTGTTTGTGTTACATAGTCTCAGTGTCTGCATTTAGAAAGAGCTGTGACTTCTCTGCTGGCTGCATTTAGGAAGAGCATTTTGCCTCATAATTTATTATGTATGTATATACATACATAAACACATATTTTTAGTGCATTCTTGGTTATTGTTTTATATCAAACGGTTTAGTCAGCTGGCTTTTGATCATGATCTGTGTTAAAAGGGTAGCCTTTTTCTCCTTTTTTTTACCCCCTTTCTTGAGTTGTTTTCTCATGCTTTTAGTTAACTCTTTCCAGAGTGTTCTGTTGTGCTACTTGGGGCATTTTCGGGTGTACCCTAGCCTTTTTATCCTGTCTTGCTGCTGTCCTCCAATACCCTCAGATCATGTTTTAATCTGTCTTCATCCTAATGCCATCCTGTAGTAAGCCTCTCCCCATCTGGGGCAGGTCACTGTGAATACTGTCTGTAATTACTGCTGTCTGTGAAGATGACTAGCAACGTATGCAGTGCCTTAGCCCGTTTTCTGCACGCATTTTGGGCCCTACCTATCTTTATCTATTCTTCTAGGATAGTGTCCCTGAAATGAGATTACTGAACCAAAGAGTTCAGGCATTACCAAGGTCATAATATAGTTTGGTAAATTTCTATGTTTTTATAAACTTGAAAAAATATTGTTTTATTTTTATTTGATGGAAATGACAGAAGAAATTAGGGGGCATAAAAAAGTCTAGTAAGTTGGGGAATAGATTGTCAAGATAGCAATTTTCCTCGATCTGCACATCAAAGTCTCAAAAGAAGATGACAAAAATTACTCTGAGCTTTAGTCTGAAGAATAAATGCCTTAACACAGCCTAGCATTATTGAAAAGCAGTAAGGACCATTTATTTCCATGGTTTAATTAGCACACATTATAAAGCCATCATAATTAAGACAGCTTTGATCCAGCTTTTCAAATGAGAGAAGATATGAGTTATATTATTTGATTCTGAATAAGTTAAATTTGCTCATATAATAGTGGATATATAATAAAAGTGTTGGCTGTAAAAGCCAGCTATAGTGACGTGCACCTGTGACCCCAGTGCTGGTGGGGACAATGACAGGCAGATCCCAGGACTTGATGGCCAGCCAGTCTCCCCCAAACTGGAGGCTCCAGGTTCATTGAGAAACCTTGTCTCAAAAAACTGAGGGGTAGAGGGACTGAGGAAGATGTCCTGAACTGTCAACCTCTGTGCTGCACAGGCCTCCACACAGGTGGGGCTCCCCACACACTCACCACTTCACAAAGAGAGAAGGTAGTAAAATGGATGAGATATTAGGTGGGGCTGTGTAATTTTAAGTTAAAGAAGCTGTTTGGAGCATGATCTGAGGCATAAAACACTATTAAATGTGAGTATAAAAACCATGAAAATTTCTGTATAGCTGTAGACACCATAAAGAAAACACAAAACTGAGGGCAAAGGCTCACAGTTAATGCGAGGTTAAGAAAAGGTGAATCTTTTTGACATGTAAACTGATAAATAAATTAGAAAAATACTCGCATTCCCAACTAGCCTTAAATAGAGTGAGACCTTGTCACAAACAAACAGAAATACTTATATTTTCAGATTAGGACAATTTAGGTATGTCTTTTCCCAAAACTTGATGAAGTACATCTTCTCACAAATATTCTGGATTAGAGTGTGAAATGAAATGAAGAATTGTTGATATTATTAAAGTGAAAAAATGCCGTGGGATATTTGTATACTGTGTGATGTGTACAGTATATCTATATTGCTATGATTGATTTAATAAAGAGCAAAACAACCAATAGCTAGGCAGAAGGTATAAGTGGGACTTCCAGTCTGAGAGAGGAAGTAGGAGGAGTTAATCAAGGCACAGGAGGACACCAGTGAGACATGAAGGGAGTAGACGAGCAGATTGAAAGAAAAGTAAAAAGCCACATGATAAAATTAGATTGATAGAAATGGGTTAACTTAAGTTATAAGAACTATTTAGGAACAAGCCTAAGCTATAGGCTGAGCTTTCATAATTAATACTATGGTCTCCATATCATTATTTGGGAGCTTGCTGGCAGGATAGAAAAAGAGTCATTAAATAAAAATTCCTAATTTTTTAGTAATGTGTACATACATACATATACATATACATCATCCACATACATACATACATACACACACGCACATATATGGTGGCAGAGCAGATGTCTACAGACAATCTCCATGTACAGTGATTTGACTTAATGAGTTTTTTCTACATATGGTGCAAAAGTAACATGAATTCAGTAAGTTTATAATTTGAGTGATTATCTTTGTGTCTTTCCCCAGGCTATCAATATGTGTGAAGTAATAATTGCGCTATGAAGCTGGGCAGTGGCTATGAGTTCTGTCTCCTAGTCAGCCACACTCATGCTCTCAGTGTGCTGTGTTGCTAAGTTACTGTGCTAGCTTGGGTATGGTAAATACTTTTGGGTATAGTAAATACATTTTCCACTTATTTTATTTTCAGTCTATGATGAGTTTATCAGTATGTGACCCCCTCTTAGTCTTAAGAAGTACCTATAGAATCCTTTGTGTGTGAGTGTGTGTGTGTGTGTGTGTCTGTGTGTGCATGTATAATGAAGGGAACAGATGGGAATATAAGTGTAGAGTGACTTAATTGCTAGTTAATTGTTCCTAAGGGTATACAGTTGTGCCAGATATGCGTCAGTCACTGTGAAAAGGATGTTTGTCCTCACGCAAGGAAGTTAAAATGAAAATATAGTACCACTTTCCACCGATCACATGTCAGCAGGAAATCCTGGCACCGGTGCCACCAAGGCTGCAGGAGAAAGACTCTCACATTAGAGTGTCTGGAGATTGGCTACCCACTTTGAGCCCTTCTGGAAAGGCTAAAACCTTTAGAAGAAAGCTTAATTTTCACCCTGCACTTCACCGTGTTGCAATTTTCCTAAAAAGATAATGACCTAATGAACAAAGTTGCAAGCAACATAGACCATAGTGTTTAGTTTAGTTATAGCATTGCACATGCTCAGTCAGGTAGATGTTTGACCAGCTGTGATGCGTCTGCACTGAGCAATATTGTATGGATACCAAATGCAGTAAGGGCATGTATGTATCATGTGTTTTAAAAAACTGATTAGGAAGTAATTCAAACAGTGTGAACCATCTTTCATTTTGGTCAAAATGATAGAAACTCATACACATTGAAGGAAAACATTCTTAAGAGGCAATAAAAAATGCTAGGTATATCCTTTAAAGATTTGTGTATTTTACTTTTTGTGTATGGGAATGTTTTGCCTGTATGTATGTATGTATGTATGTATGTATGTATTTGGAGCACAAACATTCAGTGCCCCCCAGAGGCCAGCATAGGGTGTTGGATCCCCAGGAACTGGTTCAGATGATTGTGAGGTGTTATGTGTGTTCTGGGAACTGAACCTGGGTCCTCTGTAAGCATTCTTGACTTCTGAGTTCTTTTTGTCCCATAGCTGGACCCTTTCTAAGCGGGAGATTATTTGAAACTGAATTTATTTATTTTTATTCTTTGTTAATTTGCTGCAAAGAATCTATCTTATTTGGGTGATTAATATCTTCTCTTGATATTTCAAAATAAAGCAGTGATTATAAGAAAAAAGACAGCATTAACTGGTACACCTCGTTGCATACTTTAGGAGGACCAGTGTTGTAAATGGTTGCATCGACCTAGACTTTCGCAAGCTGTCTGGGAAAGACCCTTCCTTGCTGCATTCTTGTGCCTTCAGGATTATAATTAAAATATAACACACAACATTGTTAATTTGCTAGGCACAAGATCATATCTCATTAATTATCTTTCTTTTGTGGTGAGTTACTGTGTGGATCCAGCTTCTTGTCTATTAAGTTAGCAGAGCTCCATTCTCTGGCAACAGATGGATGTGTAACATCCATCACAGTAGAATCTTACATTGAGCTGTTTTCATTTTTGAGCCTGGAAAGGCTTTCTTCCCCTTGGATCTAAGCCACACAATTCTTTAGCAACACGTGTGTGTGTGTGTGTTTAAACACTAAAACCATATACTTCATTCAAATTTATAGCAGCTATCACATCCCTCTATATCATTCTATCATTCCAAGATTGGATGGTAACAATCTGACCTTGCAGCCAAATTGCAAGGGAGATAATACTTGCTTTCCTGTCTTAATTCAGAGCTTGTATTACCCTAGAACTCAGCACAAACAGAAAGGCAGAGGAGGTAAAGGAAATGCCATCCTTATACACAAAGCAGCAGAGTATATGTGTTCAAGAGATGAACTCAAGGGTCACATGTCACAGGTGCCCACTGGCCTAGCTCTCAGACACAGTGAGTCGTTTGATTAGTTTTCGCCCTGCTAAGGATGAGAATGGGCGAAACTCTAGGCAGCATAGATTCGAGGCTCATTTCCTTAGTTTATCTCCACTTAAACTCTAGATCTATGGTGCTTCTTCCTTACCGACCATAGTTTAGGTCCTGAAAATGGGATTACCAGTCTTTGGAGAATTCCCAGTAGTAACTTCCGTCATTGCGGTGAACAGATACCTGGCAGGAAGCAGCTTAAGGGAAGGTGGGCTGATTTGGGCTCACAGTTTAAGCTGGGCTATAGTCCATTATGGCAGAGACAACATGAGAAAACTGGTCTTGTTTTTGTCTGTAATTGGGAAGTAGGAAGTAGACAGGAAGCCTGTCCCTACTCCCTTTTTCCAGCAACACTTCACTTCTCAAAGGTTCTCCATCCTTCTGAAACAGCATCAGCAGCAGGTGGGCTCAGGTGTTCAAACACACAAGCCTGTGATGGGCATTTCACACTCAAGCCGCCACACTAATTCTATAGTTGTAGCTAGTGCTTAGTCAGAGGTGAAGATGGGATTCCTCACCCTCTCCCCAAAACCAGGACTGAACTAGTATGTTACACACGTCCTTTCTTTCATACTTAGGATTCTGTTAGCTTCCACGCATGAATGCTGCATTTTGGGAGTAAATTCTTTGGAGCTGTTTCTGTCTATACTTATATACAGATTGAGAAATGATAATGGGATAAGTGACAATCTACCCCAAAGACAATGTTTCTTCAGGGATGGGACTATAGGAACTCAGAATCAAGACAAGGAAAGGAAAAGCGTGCATGGGATTATAACAGTACCTGACGTCAACAGCCCATGGCTGCGTACGAAACACTGTTTTAGCTGGGATTCCATGAAGTGTACCTCATTTGTTCCCCAGTTACGTAAGTGCATTTGGACTACAGCACTGGTGTTTCACGTTTTACTGTGAAATCGGTGAGATAGTGTAAATCAAAGGTGTCTCCAGCTCTGAACACATGGCAGGTGAGGGCACTTGGTGCGTTAGGCAGCATCATCTGATAAGAACAAGCTAAGACCAACGAGAATGACTGTAGCCTTTGACCCACTATCCATTATTTTGAAAAAGAAGACGGTGTGGAACCATAAGGAACCTGTCATTCGGCACTTTAAATTCACTTGACAAGTATTAACTTTATGGAGGAGCTTAACCAAACATCTCTGTATGTGTGCGTGCGTGCCTGCGTGTGCGTGTGTGTCTGTCTGTCTGTATAGCTGAGGAATGTCCAGCCTCTAAATGTGATGGTGTCTTCCACAGCAATAAAGTGTGAACACTAAGTGCCATGCAAGAGTCCTGAGAGGTGTCCTCCAGTGAAGGGAAAGGGAGAACTGAGACATGAGAGACTGAAAAATGCCATTTCTACTTGGTGGAATGAGACCCGAACTCTTTCAAACTTTGACAATGCGGGTTGATATATATATATATATATATATATAAGCTTTTTAGAAATAGATTTGGCCACTCATTCAGACAGCATTAAAAATGTTCATACCCCAAACCCAAGTCCTAATGAATCAATACTGAATGTGTTTTAGTTAGGGGGTATTCACATTTCTTTGCATAGGAAAATTACCCTATTTTTGATCAGTTCAGAGAAATAAGCCTTGGGTACTATAGGGAAATATGTAAAATAGACCTAGATTGCCTATATCTAGAAAATGAGCATCATTCTTTCTGGTTTTTTTTTTCTTTGTATGTTTGTTTTTCAAGGTAGGGTTTCTCCGTGTAGTCCTGGCTGTCCTGGATCTAGCTCTGTAAATAAACCAGGCTGGCATTGAAGACACAGAGGCCCTGGAAAATTTTTCTTTTGAAAAGCAAATTCAAATCTTAAATATAAGAGTTTCATCAGATTTTCTTACATTCTGAGAGGGTTGCCATAAATATTATTGATATGTTATCATTCCATTACCAATGAGAGGATGAATCTTAGAGGCAGCATATCACTTGGCCAAGGTTAAGTCTGCTATGCAGTCATATTGGTGCCAGTATCTTTTTGCCAAGATCAATTTGAACAGAGTGTGAAATGCTTATTAGGATTTCAAGAGTGTTCCATAACTGATAGTCACGTTTGGAAATTTTAAAGAAAACAGTGCTGCGACTTTAAATCAAGAGGATAGTCTGTGACTGGGAAGCCTGCCTCTCCAAGACCCAAGAAAAGGATGACCTACTTGTAACATCTCTGAGTTTTATGCCATTTATTTGTAGCTTGACTTTCTAATGTTGTCTATTGCCAGTTTATTCTGTGCTTGATAGCCAAGATCATTTATGTGACCACATGCTGAAAGGCACATAACTTTAGGAAGAAAACAAAAGGAGATCTAAATGGAACACTATAAAAGGAAATTAATAGCTTAGATTTGGAAAATATAAGAGATAAAAAAAATGGAATAAATGTTACACAAAGAATCACTCGCTGTGTGAAAACTCTTTCCAGCTATGACGTTTTGCTCACACTAGCTGTCTGGATGACAGCATTGTAAGCCGTGCCTTTGTACCATAGATAGTAAACATCGGCATCATAGCTGGATTCCTAAAATCTTTGTCAACTCAGAAAGTTAACCGTAAAAAATGGGCCCTTTTGATCTGAGTGAAAGAAAATGCAGATATTACTGGGTTGAGATTATATGTTCTTCTCAATTTCTTCCCTACTTCCTTTCAGTAGGGAGGTTTAAAAAACGTGTAGAGCTCCTTTGGTAACTCTCCCATTCTCTCCCATGGGATGAGATGGATGAAAGCTTTAAGCTTAGCAAATCTTAGAATTCCATTCTTCCTTCACATTTCCTTGAATGGAGACCTGCAAAAATGGTGATTTAGTTCCCCAGACTCCTAAAATTTATGGAATGATTGATTGATTGATTGATGATTGATTATTGGGAGCCAAACTCAGGGTTTTATAAATGTTAACACATAGCCCTCAACTAAGCCGCTAGAATTTTTTTTTTAAAGTTTAAAACATTTTGTGCTGGAGACATGCTATTCTGTATGAAGTTAATTATTTGCCACATCATATCTTAATGAGTCGATGGTTTTATTGCAAAAGTTTGAAAGTCAGAAAGCCCTAAAGTGGACTAATCACATTCAGCTGACAAATGATTCAGGTTGGGAGAAGGTTTGTCTCTAAATGTAGAATTTAATGATCTGCAAGGTTCCAAAGTCCAAGGCAACTAATGAACTAGCTTGACAATTATTAGTCTTCATATGCCGTGGATCCTGTCCTATTATGTTGGATGTTTTGAGCAGTTGTTAGCTCGCTACTTTTTGAAGTGGAAATACAGAAAAACTTGAGCTGACCAGTATTCAAAGTCCTGCAGCTGACTTTGAAAAGGGAATGAATGATGATGACAGGCAATTTAAAACTCCCTCCCAAATTAGAAGAATAAAGCAAAGTGGAGAATGTGCCTGCCTTCTCTTGTCTTCACATCCTCCTCCGCATGGTCCACACTGATGTTGCTGTGCACCCCAGAACAGATCTTGCTGATAACATCTGGATGATGTCCTACCACCAGGGATGTGTGAACTGTTCTATAGACTGTACTTTGAAACTAGCAAGGACCATTGTTATAAAAATTAAATATAACAGAATTTTATGATTAAAATGGGACTTGAGAAACTGTGTTAGTCCCAGTTACTCTCTTCCTCATATTGTCCTGGAGGGTCAATCACTGCTTTGTCTTGCAGACATTTTTGTATCAATAGAGAATTGGAGGAGGACCAGGTAGGGTGCATTGTGTCTTTCTAACATCATCTCCTAGCTGGGATTGTACAAGACTTTTCCAAAATGTCATCCAGACTTAACCCTCCCCGCATGCTGTTTTGTTTTCTAGATTATTCAGGACAGAATATTCAAGCACATATCACGAAACAGTTTAATATGGAACAAACATCCTGGAGGATTGTTCGTCCTACCACAGTATTCCTCTTACCTGGGAGATTTCCCTTACTTCTATGCTAATTTAGGTAAGTGAATGCTTGGGAGGAGGCTGCCTTTGCTACCCCCGAAGTAGTCATTCTTCCCAGCAGCCTACATTGGAGATTGTTGTCCCAACCCTTATTACAGTGGAGACTTGCAATCAAGATCTGTAAATACATCAGAGTATTGGGGGCAAAAAGAAGCCTTCTCTTTCATCTTAGCAGCCATGCTGGGCATTTGGTAGAGTTCCTTTTATTGAGAAATGTTCCTAAATTATAGATCATTTTGAATATGACAACAGATTAAGTACAAACCTAATTGTGTGTGTGTGTGTGTGTGTAGGTATGCCTGTGTGTATATAGGAATGCATGTGTGTATATAGGAATATATGTTTGTATATAGGTATGCATCTGTATATATAGCTATGCATGTGTGTATAGGTATATATATGTGTATATAGATAGGTGTGCATGTGTGTAGATAGCTCCTTGATTTCTTTTCACAATCTCAGTTCTCTTACTACATGTTTAGAAAAACCTGAATTAAGAAAGAGAAAGAAGAAGTAACCAAGAATTTGTGAAAAGGGCAAATTTATTAATTCTTTCATGTTCCTCTCATACGCCGAGCTAAGGCAAGGCTAGATGGTAGAAACAGAGATCACGTCCGATAGAGTCTGTGCTCTCAAGCAGCTTTAATTGAATTTCAGTGGGACAAAGGATGTGAACACAGGGCTACCGCTCTGCAGAGGCTGGTGATGCTACCATAGGCATTTCCATAGTGGGCACCCCAGCTGTTCTCACGTTAGTGGCATCATTGGCACATTAGCTCAGGGTTGGTAGACTCTGGAAAACCTGGACAGTAAAGTATATTTCAAACTCCTATGATGAGGACTCAAGATTGTCCACTCCAGACTAATGTTCTCCAAAGCAACTTTACCCTTTTAAAATTATACATATTTAGCTTGAAAGCCGTGAGTGCTAGGTGTTGTTCTCTGACCCTTTCCTACGTGCTAATCATTAAATGAAATACTGTTTGTCATATAAAACCCTCCAGTTAAGATTCAGATACACGCAAATGCACTAGTGAAAAAAATGTGCTTATGGAAATACCTAGTAGCAGGTAAATGACTAGAGCAAGGCGTATTGGCAGACAGATATTGGGTACCTTAAAACAAGGAAGATGACAAGCATCACCAAGGGAAGAGAAGACTGTCCAAAGAAGCTGGGTATGAACACCGGGCAGTAGTTTCTAGAGGTCCCTAGGCTGGTAGTCATTACCTAGCGTCTTTCACTTTTCTCAGTTCTGTCAGTACCTTAAGAAGTAAAGGACAGATGTACTGGAGGACATTAGCTCCGGGAAGAATGACAGGAGCCTGGAGATTTTTCTGAGTTTTGTGTCTCAGTGTGTCATTCGGCTCTTCTCTTCATTCCCTTTCAGGTTTAAAGCCCCCCTCCAAATTCACTGCAGTCATCCATGCTGTGACACCCCTGGTCTCTCAGTCCCAGCCAGTGTTGAAGCTTCTTGTGGCTGCCGCCAAGTCCCAGTACTGTGCCCAGGTGAGTGCGCTTGCCCACTGCAGCGGATAGAGCCTTGTTTCGGACCCATCCCATACTTGACTTTCCAGGACCCTTGCAGCAATATAGCCAGTCACTCTAGGGATTGGCCAGGCCTTGATGCTCTCTTGCCAACAACTTAGAGACTCTCAAAAAGTGAACCCCAACACAAGTACAGATTGCAGAACAACCTTGATGTAAAGTGCACCCCCACACACACACATACACACAAATTTTCTAAAGAACATATAAGCCACATTACTCTTTTTTTTTCTTGTTTTATATGGATGTGTGTGCATGTTTGGGGTTGGGGGAGCTATATATGTGCGTGCAGGTGCACATGCAGACATGTGCACATGTGTGTTTAGAGGTGAACCTAGGATGTTGTCCCTTAGGTACTGCCTACCTATTTTTTAAGACAGGGTTTCCCACTGGCCAGGAGCTCATCAGTTAGGCTACACCACCTGGCCAGCAAGCTCCAGGGATCTGCTTGTCTCTGCTGCCCCACCCAGCACGAGGATTACACGAGCACACTACCATGCCTAGCTTTTCACATGGGTGGGTGATCGATCTTAGGTCCTCCTCCTGTATGTGGAGCACTTTACTGACTGAGCCACCTCCCACGCCCCTTTCTTCATTTATAAATATCCAAATGATAAAGTCATTCCAAAAAAAAAAA
>LOJH01026796.1:0-11907 GCA_001685095.1 Ellobius talpinus
GCTTGGCCCATTAGCTCTAACTTCTTATTGGCTAACTCTTACATCTTAATTTAGTCCATTTCTAGTAATCTGGGTATCGCCACGTGGCTGTGGCTTACTGGCAAGATTCCAACAGACATCTGTCTCTGGTGGGGCTACATGGATTCTATCTTACTCCACCCTTGTTTCCCCATCATTCAGTTTAATTTTTCCCACCTATAGCTCTGCTATAGGCCCAAAGCAGTTCCTTTATTAACCAATGATATTTGCAGCCTACAGAGTGGAATCCCACATCATGACAGGAAGTCAGAGGATAACTTTGGGAAGCCAGTCTCTTCTCCACTGTGGATCCAGGGCAAACTAAGGTCATCATGATGTCCAGGGTGTGCTTTTACCCACAAGTAATCAAGTCAGTCCCCTCCTAAATTTTATTTAGAATCTAGACTTTTGAATTATGTTTCCTCCTTCACATCCTTCACATCTCACTCTCTCTTTCTCTCCCTCGGATCCCTTCCTCTGCCTCCCCTCCCTCTTTTCCTTCTTTGCTTGCCTCCACCCTCCAAATTTACAGAATTTACATGCCTTTTACTAGACTTCTTTTTTGTCTTTGAAATGTTTTATTTTTGTTTTTGTCAAATTTTCTGACTTTTAACTTTGGATCTACCCATGACAGATTATCTGACTTGTGTGAAGCCAGTGAGTTTTCCTGTCTTATTAATAAGGGAATTATGGACTCCCATAATAGAACTTTTAAATATATTAAATAGCTAACCTACAGATAGAGGAAACATGTGATGCTCTGATTAAACTGGATCTGAGAAAGGTCAAATGTGATATAGAAAATCAAAAGGTAATATTTTGAATGTTCTTTTCCCCATCTTTACCATTTTAGAACCCATTCCTATTGAATGAATTGGTTAGTCAGCCAAACTTGTACAATATTTCTACTATAGTCCATCTCCTTATGAGTAAGGAAATACTGTCATTCTTATTGATCACAAAAAGTATAGGAGCAATAGGTAAATTAACACTGTAGGGATTGTTGGATGATTTTATTATTTGCAATTTTAGTGGCCTGCCATTTATAAATATTTTAATGAATGCAAATGCTGAGAGGAAGGTAGCATGACAATTTACTTTCTTTATGATGTAATCCTCAACACAGGTTAGAATGGGGGATGAGACAGTGTAAGTCTATGAAATTAGTATTCAGTATTACTTTACCAGCTGTTACAATGATCACATCTACTGTCTATATATAGAGAGAGCACAAAATGTCTGTGTTTTCTCTGCAACTGCAGTTAAAAAAAAAACGAAGCTTGCATTGTTGAAATTAGACCATATCCACTGCCAAAAGTACACGATCCAGTGGCTAACATGTAATGATGCTATTTCTGAAATTCGTGTTGTAATTAAGTGTCACAGTCTTGCATATATTTCAGACAATTCTGCATTGAAGTCAAGTTGGGTCACTGATAGAAAGTTACTGGTCCATGATCCCATTAAGCATGGGAGGGGACGCTCTATATTCAAAATGACTTCTTCTTCTCTAAGGATAAAACCACCACATAATCCCAAAGGATATATTCTTGTCCTCATGAGAACTCCATTAAAAATTAATACCTCCACCAATTACAATGAACTGGAAGGAGATTTTGCTTTTATTGTGGTGAAACTTTATTATAATGAGAACATTGCTAGGAAATACCATCTCAAAATAGCAGGGTATAAGGTCAAGAGAAGAATTGAAGGCACCTTCTCTTCACCTTACTGTCTTCCAGTAAGATGTAAGAAAATATTTGTGACCCAAGATTGCTGCAGTTTATGATATACCATGCCTGTGTTTATGAAGACCGGCACTGGGAAGCTAAATGAATTCTTAATTAAAGGATTTTCCCTGAGCTTGGAGAATATAAAGTTTACTTTTGTAAGTCCTTCTCATGAGGATGACTTTTCAAAGAGGGTAGATTGAGTCTGTATTTGCATTTTACCTCTCACTCCAAATCAAAATATTCTGAGTGTTTGTTTTGACGAATAAAACATTTTGCTTCAGTATAAAATAGAATCCATGAGCCACGCTTTGATGGGAACTTAGGGAGATGGGGGATGTGTGCTATCGTGCACAAATCTAAGATTTAAATGTATTAAGCACAGTATCAACAGTTTGAAGATTTATGAGTCACTCATACAAGAGTCAAAGAGAGTTCATTGGAAAGCTGCATTGGAAGACAGCTTAGTCTATCCCTTCCTCTCTCTGCTGTCTATGTTTGATGGCCTTAACAATTGGCTAGAAAAGATCACAACTGTGGATGACTTCTGTAACCAGTTCTATGAATTATGTAAACCTTCACATTTGAAAGAAACATTCATTCTAAATGTGTCTTATGAATATTGAACACAGGCACTGGTAATATAAATCTCATGTAATAGTGATTCTCAAATACTAAGCTATAGGCAACCAAGCCAAGAGTCTCAAATATTTTTAAAAAGTTAATAGTATAGTAATAAGGCATTGACAAAATTAAGGACAAGCCCATCTCCAGGAAAGATGTTAACTTTAGCCAAAGACATAATAAGCTAACTTGTAGTGAGAAAGAGTTGAAACTATATGTATGTAGAAGCACCTCTTAGGAATCTCAGGACTTACAAATGAAGAACAGGGGACATGAAAATGTTGATTCATGTGCAATGGTATCAGAAACACAGGTTGTGCTAGGAGTTCCTAGCTTGAAACTCTAAACTGAAGCATGTTCAGAAGGAGCAGAACCCATGGATAAAGGAATTAAAGAAAATCCCCCAAATCTCTACCATAAGAATTTCAGAATAAGAAGGAAGAAAGTGAAGTATAATGGTGTATGCAGCCAAATAGATATCAAGAAAAAATATTCTCAGATCTGAAGAAAACTTGGCTCTTCAAATTAGAAGTTCTCTGACAGGCTTTAAAAGAGGCAAATCCACCCGTGTCATTGTGGACTTTTAGAGACTGTATTAGTTGCTTTCTATTGCTGTGATAAAACACCATGGTCAGCCAGATGGTGGTGGTGTACGCCTTTAATCCCAGCACTCCAGAGACAGAGACAGGTGGATCTCTGTGAGTTCAAGGCCAGTTTGGTCTACAAAGCAAGTTCAAGGACAGCCAGGGCTGTTATTCGGAGAAACCCCGTCTCAAAAACCAAACAGCAACAAAACCCCAAAACAAGACACAACAATAAACCCCCATGACCAAGGCAACTTACAGAAGGAGGGGTTTATTTGAGCACATGGTTCTGTAGAAATCAGAGTCCATCCAGGCAGGGAAGCACCACCACAGCAGGCCTAGTGGCCAGAGAAGGAAGCTGAGAACTCACATCCTCAACTACAAGCATGCATCAGATAGGGCAAACTGGGCATGATGCAAAGCTTTTAATCAAGTCAGCCCAGAGTGATGTATTTCCTCAAGCAATGTTAAAGCCCCTAAACCTTCACAGACAGTGTCACCAAGTAACTAATCCAGAGCCTAAAAGAAAACAAAGAATAATGTTAGAAAATTTTGGAGAAAAATAAGAAAATTAGAATTTTAGAACACACATGAAAACTAAAGAAGAAAGATCAGCATAACTTCCCAAGAATGCATCTGAGCTCCAAAACGTCAGCAATAAACTTTTCCAAATTAAAGGAGGTATGACTTTAAGCCTTTCCTCCTACGATCAGCCAAAGTGAAATTTGAGAACACGAAGCATGTATATGCAGACAAGCATAGAGTTTCAGTGCTTACCAAACTAAGCAATTTTGAAGGAAGTTCTTGAGGAGAAATACTAACAAATAGGTGTTGAATCCAAAGACGTATCCTGTAGCCCTCAACACTCAAAAGTGTGCAAACTTGCTTTAACACTTAACTTTAACAGTTGTTGTGGTTTGAGCGGGAAATGCCTCCTGTTTGCTATGTATCTCAACACTTGTTTCCCTGGTTGTAATTCTATTTACAAAGACTGTGGAACCTTCAGGAGGTGAAGCCTATTGGAAGAGAGTGAATCTCTAGGCTTTAGAGACCAGCTCCATTTCCTGTCTACTCTCTGCCTCTTGTCTCACAAAGGTTTGAGGAGAGGAGACACAGCAGCATATAATTGCCATCATGCAGCCACAAGCGACCATGATTTCCTCTCAGTAAGAGACTGTGTCCCCTCACACTGTGAGCCCACATAGCCCTGTCTTCCCTTAAGCTTCTTCCTGTCAGATATTTGCTCACAGAAATAAGGAAAGTTGGTACTTGTGTGATAGAATCAAGAACACAGGATGTTCAGTGAGTTCCAGAGTTGAAAGATTGAGCTGAAGCATTCTCTGATGAAGTAGAATCTTTAGTGGCCATGGGCATACTGGCACCAGTATTTCCCCTTGAGTACCAACATCTGCAAACCCTCACACTCCTTCAAAATACTTTCATATTTGCATATAGCATTTACGCATCTTCCTTTGTCTTTTAAATCACCTCCTGATTTGTTAGAGTGTGTAGCAGAATATAAATAGCTGCTATAGCGTGCTAGTTAGGAAACAATGAAAAATAGTTGCTATTTCCCTTCCCAAGTATTTTCAGTTCACGATTGGTTGAACTCTTGAGTGCAGAGTATCTACTACAGTGGATAATGTACAGCACAAAACCAAAACCTAACGGAAATAAAAGTTACACTTAAACACACTGTAGTAAAGACTATAGAAAAAAATGTCCTTTGTGGGGGAATGGACATAGATATTAACTAAGACTGTATATCAACAGAAATATATAACCTCTCAAAATTATGATGAAAAACTTGAAAGAAGAATAAGATGTGCAGCTTCCAAATCAGAGTTTAGAAAGGTATCTCTGAAGAACATGCTGATGTGCAAGGGTCATGCTTCCCATCTTTCTCTTGTCCCTTTGACACTGATGCCAACGGTGGTCATTTCCTGCCAAGGATGCACTCCCCCTGCTGAAGTGTTTGCTCACCATTTGTCCATTAAAGTGTATTATTTTACAATATATGCTACACCTTGCCAATGCCAGGAATGGCCTGACAACTCAGAATTCTCTCAAGCTAAAGGAGGTAATTAGATCTCCCTCAGCTTATTAGACCCAGGCTCTTTGAGTCTTTAGCTTTCTTCCAACTAAGTTTAATCTATGAAGTGCCTGCAGTCTGCCACTGCAGCCATTGCTAGAGAGGGGGGACTGGTCCCCAGCAGAGTTGTCATCAATCTTTGGAAAGCATTCAGTCCACACATTGTGTTACAGTCTCCAGACAGAAAGACATTCACCTAGATAAGGAATATACCTTAGGATGTAGAGTGTAGTTTTCTTATATATATATCCGTTTTGATACATGTAGGCACACATGCACTCATATGCTCACATATGCCAAATTCAGAAAAGGGAAATCACAAGCTCTTTCCCTTCAAGGGTATTTCCATAACCAGCCGTTTACAGAAGCAGCAGCTCTTTCCAGGGGCTCAAAAGAAGACTCCTGGGAAAAGGGTGGACTTGGAAGAAAAGCTAGAGCTCTATGGTACTCAGAAATAATTGGTTTATTTTTTGGGTCCAGTCTTTGGTCGTAGTGAAGACTGATTCTGGGGCCTCATTTATTCCAGGCAAGCACTTTATTACTGAGCTATATCTCAAGCCCCAGTTTTTCATACATGCCTGCAATATTAATGACGATTTTTTCTGCCAATAACTCTAGAACTTGCATCAATCTTCACAAAATCCATAAAATTTAAAACAAAGTCTTCCCTGTGCATTAAGTGTAATAAACCTAAGAAAGCAGCGGTGTCCGACTGAAAATGGGTTGCTGTCGACCAACCCCTCAGTTCCAGGTTGTGGGCAATGCCTAGACTTGACATTACTTGAATAAAACAAAGAATACAGGGCTTGCAGGAATAAGCAGATATTTGGTTTATATCACCACCCAGAAATTCCACAACAGGAGACCTGTCATGTATTAAAACTAGTCCTTGGCAATAAAATAAGAATAATTGGAGGCTGATTTCATTCTCCTTCCAGCAAGACCCTCCTCACAGGCCAAGCTTTTGCTGCATAACAACAACAAAGGAATTAATCAGAGAACAAGCGTACATAGGTGGGCGCCCTGCTTCACATAACAAGGTGTCATGGGGATGTGGATCTGTACTTCCTTCTCGACAGCCCAGGGAAATAGGAGATCCAGTATTGTGTTTCAAATGATACTCAATGTTGAGCCTCTTGGTGTGTGGAGAAGGAAGGCTGGAGCTGGAATGGGGCCCAGTGACTTGTGGAAGTGGGGCAATCCTGCACAGCAAATGTTTACTTTGGGAGGTGTCCCTAATGGAAAGGTGAGAGGGTTTACACTGAGAGGGAAGGGAACAAGCTTGAGAATGTCTTCTTTTCTCCATCTCACACTGCTCCACCCTGCAGAGGCAGATGTACAGCATCACAGAAACTCCCTCCTCTCATACTGCACAACGATGCCTCACTACACCCTATTTGTGCCCCATCTGTACTGCCTGTGTTTGGTGAGTACTCGAAGAACAGCGCTTGCCTCCATCTGACTATATGGAGATGCAATTTTAATTAGTATACTAACAGTCTTTCCAATGATCCCATTGTGAGCACGATTTTTTTTAGTCTTTATGTTTAGGGATGTAAAAGTGTGGGCTTGTGCACTTGCATGTGATGTTCATGGAGTTCAGAAGAGGCGATCAGGGCCTCTGGAGCTGGAGTTACAGTGATTGTGAGCACTGTGACATTGGTGCAGGAAATGGAACTCCTGTCCTCTGCAAGAGCAGTAGGTGTCTTAACTGACCCATCTCCCCAGCCTCTATGATCTGTTTTCAATGCAGTTAAAGTAGGGCTCAGAGAGGTTAAGTCATTAATTCAAGTTTTCTCAGCTAGTGATTAGAGTCACACTGTAAAATGAGCAAATAGCCTCTCTCTCTCTCTCTCTCTCTCTCTCTCTCTCTCTCTGGCCATGCCTACTTTAGTATCTCTCAGTATTCTGAATTGCTTCCCAGCAACATTGTGAAATAACAAGAATACATGGTTTTTCCTTTAAGAAGTAGACAAGAATGAAAGAATGAACTTTTTCTATGGGAGTCATTTTAGCAGCACAATTATAGAGGGAGAACAAAATAAACAAACAAAGAGAATACAAAGTCAAACTTCTTGCTCCTTGACAAAGGTGGGGGCAGTTTTGTAACCAGAGAACATGTCTCATCAGGAGCTGCGTTATTTATGCTCAGTTGTACCACTGAAGCAAGTTTCCGAAATATGATGGGTTGGTTCCAAGATCTACTTATAAATGTTTACATATTCGTTTGATCTAATCTTTAAATTTGTATTTATACTGTTGGAAAATTAGCTAATTAACTTAAGAGCCTCCCTTCCCCCGACATGATCTCTTCTGGACCAACTGCACATCACTGTGAGTATAAAACACAGACATTTTGAAACCTGAATTCTCCTACTGCATGTCCAAGTGAAGTCATTTAACTGGGTTTTATAATCGCAAAGTCCCAGGGGTCTCTTACACATCTGAAACGCTAATCTTCTATCTTACAGACATTCCTGTATCTTCCATGCCTATTCTGATAGTATTAAAAGAAAGAAACAAACAAACCAAAAAAAAGAGAATATGCACAGTATTGATCTAATGCATTGCTGCATTACAGAACTCAGGACTTGACCAACTTTCATGTCTTCCCCAAATATAAATAAAAGATCATTCCTTAAATTGAAAACAAAAACAAAAATTCAAACTCAGGGTTCAGAAGGAAGCCCCACAGGGGAACAGATAACTATTTAATCAGCAACTGACACATTTTTAAGGGAAAGACCTGGTAGTGATTTCTGTTTCTTCCCATATATTTAGCTTTTAAAAAGTTTGAAAGACCTTTGTGTTTCCAGAAGTTCTTGATTAATTCATGGAGTTAGTCAGACTTCTTTTTTTTCTTGACAAAATACCTAAAATAACCAACTTAAGAGAAATGAGAACTTGTGTTGGCTGATGGCCCTGGTGACTTCTGTCTACAATGGATTTGACCCTGCTATGTTGGACCTGTAGTGGAGCAGGACATCATGGGAGGGAGCAGGTAGCTGAACAGAATTGCTTACCTCATAGAGTCTGAGAAACAATATAGTGGAGGAGCCAATGTCACAGTATCCCCTCCAAGTACCTGTTTATCAATGCCTTAAATTATGTCTACTATGCACCACGTCTTCTAGCCTGGGCTGATGATGAAGCCTTTAATGTGTGAATCTTGATGGTCATTTAGATCCAAACATAACATTTATCAAAGATTAACAGTTGCAAATAGACGTATCTTAAACATGCACACATTATCATTGCCCTTGCTTTTACAACCCAACCCCATAGGTCATATTGGAAAACTCACATGCTGTTGATGTATGCGGCGTCTTTTAGCACCCTTGTCTCACCAGTAGAGCACCTTAGAGCATCTTAGAGCACCTTAGAGCATCTCCTACGATTTGATCCACCAGGGTCAGACTCTTGGCATACACACAATTTCAGTAGTGTTCTTGTAATGTTCAGTATATCTTAGGAACTCAAATAACCACCATAGAATGTTATGGACTCTTCAAAGGTATTCAACAAATTTTTCCATTAAATCCAAATAAAGGAAACTTACTTCGATCAATTTGAACTCTCCCCCTTTCCTCCACATTAAAATAAAAGAGAGCTTGCCTCTTACAAAAACTAAAAAACAAAAACAACTTAAGTTCAGTAATAGGAAAACAAAAAATAATTGGGTGTGTAATTTGTATAATTGTATGAATGACCATTCCATAACAGATGGAGTCTCATGTATGCAAAGTTCTTCAAGCTGCTTGTGAGGCAACTCTAACAGGATTAAAAGGAGATAATGGGATTAAGTCTCAAAAATCAATAACTATTTGTTTTAATATAAGCATTGCCTGCAATGTTACATTTTAATGTGGAATGAAATGTTTTCCAAGAGCTGAATGGTAAAATTTCATGCAACCCATTTAACCTAAAGACTAGAATTTTATATTTCGTAATATTTATTTCATCTTTAATGTGTATGCACTGCCAAAAATGATAGTACTTAATAAGTTGCACTCCAATATATTAAGAAATACTTTTGTGGGGCTGGAGAGATAGCTCAAGAATTAAGAGAACATATTGCACTTACCGAAGACTCCAGTTCAAGTCCTAACATCCATATCAGGCTGTTCACGATTGCCTGCAACTCAAGAGCGAGGGGATGCAGATCCTCTCCTGTACTTCCTGGGTACTTACATTCACATGTGCACAAACCCTGACCCCTGCCACCAATACATAGACACACACACACACACATTTAAATTAAAAGTAAAATATTTTTCAAACTATTTTCTCTGCCTATAAAATACATTGAAGAAGTAAAGAAGGAGTGAAGGTAAAGGAGAAAGATTCTCCTACCCCATTAGTCAGAGCTCTCTAGAGGACTAGACCCAATAGACTGTGCATGCATACAATTATAAAGGAGGGATTTATTTGATTAGAGGCTGGATGGTCCCACAGTGGCTGTTTTTACTCAAGAGAGGTGTAGCAAGCTCTAGTGGCTGATTCTAGCAAGCTGGAAGCCTCAGATGTACCAACGATGCAGCTGCCATCTGATGGTGACAGACTCTGTAGAGACTCGCTGGTATGAATCTGCCTCGAAGCCTGAAGAGGCTGGAGTGATGCCTGATGTCCACAGACGAACCCAAAAGCCAAATACATTTGCTCCCGAAGAGTGGAGCTCTCACCCTCCACTCTTCCTTCTTCTTTTACTCCATCTGGACTTCCAGACGGTTGGAGGCACAGCCTACATTCATGGACATGTCCCTGTCCAATTACTTATCTACCTAAGAACAGCTCTCATGGACACATCCAGAAATGTGCTCTCATGTACACATCCAGAAATGTGCTTTCCTGACAGTGTAGCCAGCTTTACACTAGAGATCAACCATCACACCCACTTACATTTATCTCACTGCAGTCATAACCCAAGCAAGAAATCTCTCTTCCTGGGGTGTGCACAACCATGCATTTACCTTGGTAGGTCATGGGTCAACATCAGGCAACTTTCTCCATGGCCTTCTGCTTATCTTTAGAGACCTTGTTTCAGTGAACCCTGCCATCAGAGATTAGCTAGGTGGCAGACCAGCATGCCACCCTGAGCTTTCTTTCTTCACGTCCTTGGGCTGGATTACTGCCATATGCTGTCACACCTGGCATTTTGATCTCATCGTGTGGGTGCTGGGTGCTGGTGATCTGAACTCAGGTCCTTATCCTTTCACAGTAGAGGCTTTACCCATTAAGCTATCTGCCCACTACATCAAAATATCTTTAATAATCTCCAACTTCCAAGAACGTAATTTCTCTACCAGAGCACTGCAGTGAGTGGTTAGACCTCTCTTCCCCCCTGGTTCTCCACTGCATATCCTTTCCTCAGAATAGGTCAGATATTTTAAAATGATAAATTCGACCCTATTGTGATTCTGTTCTATACAACTGAGTGATGGTTGTGATGGTTACTTTTGACTGTGTGACTGGATTCAGAATCTTCCAGGAGACATGTCGGTGAGTGTTCTCCAGAGAGGTTTAACGGAGCTATGAATACTTACCCTGAGTGTATCACACCGCTCCATTGGCTGGTGGCCTGGACTGAAGTTTTTTTTTCAGAGTAAGTCTGAGTACCATCACTTGTGTCTCTGCTCCCTGGATGTGGCTGCACGAGACCGGCCTCTTCACATTCCTGTTACCATGCCTTTCCTGACGTGGTTCACTTAGTGCGCGGGCCAAAATGAACCGTTCATCTGGGTTGCCCACTGGAACGAGAAGGTGAAACTTGTTGCTGAACGCACCTCACACTTTGGTAGAATAGTATAGCGACATCAAGCTGTAATCGGCCTAAAGACCGCCCCTGCTCTCTAGTTTCCATCGTCTCAGAAAGTGCTGGCTGCATCGGTAGCCTTACCCAGCTGGGAATCCCTCCAGCTATTAGACCAATTTTGGAGACAAGATGTGCTGCTTTTGCAGCAGTAGTGTTACTGCTAGAGAGGTAAATGGTTGGTTTTTGAAGCGATCTCCACCAGACAGAATTCTAACACTGGTACTATAAACCTTGTGAAAAACCCAAGCCTGGGGAGATCATGGGCCCTAGTGGAGAACAGGACCCGGTTACTTAGATAAATTGCCATAGTGCCAAACTGACTTAAATATTTACGTTTGTGCCCAAACACAAATGCAGCTCTCAGTCTCAATGAGGGAAGTTTTCCTTCCTTCTAGTGAAAAGCGGCGAATGCAGAGATGCCTTGTGCACAAAATACAGAGAATAAGAGATGGAGGAGGGCTCAGTCCTTCTCAAAGCATTTACACTATCTCTTCTCGAGGATTACTGTGGAAGATGGGCAGAAGGAACATAAAGAATGAAGATATGGGAAAGACTGTAAGCGGTTACGTTCTGGGCAGACACAGGTACTCCAATTGCAAACACAGTAGCCGAAAATGCTTTCACTGGTTCCACTCTGTTGTGTCCGTCAACAGGTAGGTGTGGGGGTGGGAGGTTCTGCTGTATCTGTCCCTCACTGCTGCTGAGCTAATCGTCATTGATGGATTCAGGGTGAGGGGAATTGCTGCCTTCAGTTGCGGACCTCCCAGTGGTTCTCCCAAGTTCTAATGGACAGCTGCCATCCAGAATTCACACAAATTGCTCCAGTTAAACAGCTACCAAAACCAAACCAAAAGCTGTGGATCTGGGAGAGAGACTATTTGGGGTGACTGGAGGCTAATAGGAATTGTGGGAGATAAGGGACGGTGAGGAGGGAGTAACCAGGATGCATTGTATACATAAAAGAAATTGTCACAGGCCTCCCTCCCTCTTTTCTTTCCTCTCTCTCTCTCTCTCTCTCTCTCTCTCTCTCTCACACACACACACACA
>LOJH01026797.1:0-18276 GCA_001685095.1 Ellobius talpinus
GAAGAAGAAGAAGAAGAAGAAGAAGAAGAAGAAGAAGAAGAAGAAGGAAGAGGGGAGAGAGAGAGGGGGAGAGGGAGAGAGAGAGAATAAAGATGACAAACAGCTAGTTAAGCAGATAGATGGATGAACCAACAATCTGTTTGAGAGCATTTGCCAGTTCCCTGGTGTAAACACCCCACTTCCTGCAAGCATGATGTTTCTGAACACAGAGCTAGGAAGCCCTGCTCAGTAGCAAGCACACAGCAGCAGAATACCGCCCTCATACAGATGACACAAATATAAATGATCTCAGGACAGAGGCAGTAAAATATATCAAAAACTAGAAAGTTATGTGTCCCAAGTATGCTTTTGCTCTTAACATATTTATTTAATCATATGTGTCTATAGTTTGAGTTTTAATGATGCAACTGATTAACCACCACTTGTAAAATCCCTAAGACTTTAGCAAGCAGCTCTCGTAGCTGACTGCCAGCCAAGCTCTGCAGGCTGCCAGTTCTGCAGGGCTCATTCCCATTGTGACCACACAGCAGAGGCCCATTGGTTCTCAGGACCAAGCTGCAACTATTGAGTAACCCCACTACCTTGCCTAAGCCAACACCACTGCCTTGCCTGGACCGTAAAGAATGCAAAATGCTCCAAAACATAAAAGAAGACAAACCTGGTAGTGGTGATGTACCAAAGTGACTCCTTGCATAGCAGGTAAGATCAGGTTCCTCATCCCAGCTCCCCTGCAACTCAGCATAGCACACAGAATGTCCTTAGTCAGGGAAGGGTTTTCTGCCAGAAGAAGGAAAAGATGTTAATAAACAGTCCTCTCTTGACCAGTCCAATATCCGAAAATAGTTCTTCAAAGATTCAAAATGATCCAAATTCCTGAATAGTTCTTAAATCATCGATATGCATAAGCAGATGCAGGTGCAGCCTCACCTTTTAAAACATTTTAGTTTTTAACGTATATGTAGTAAGTACACCTCTTCATAGAGTACACTGCCCTTCTCTACACACATCCAGACAGTGTAAAATCACTAAATCAAGGTATTTGGCTGTGACGGTTTGCATGAGAATGGCCCCATAGACCCAAATGTTGGAGTGTTTAGCCCCAAGTGGTGGAGCTATTTAGGAGTGTTAGGGGATGTACCCTCATTGGAGGAGGTGTGTACCTGGGGGTTGACTTTAAGCCTTCAAAGGACCATAGCATTCCCAATTAGCTTCCTCAACTTTGTGGTTGTGTCTCACAATGTGAGCGCTCAGCTACACTCCAGTGCCATTACCGCCTTCTGCCATGCTCCCTGCCATGATCATGGACTTTAACCCTCTGAAACTGTAAGCCCCAAATAACCTTTCTTCTATAAGTCACCTTGGTCATGGTGTCTTATCACAGCAACAGAAAAGTAACTAAGACATTACTAGCTATTACTTCAGGTATTTAGTGTTTCTTGGTGCTGAGAGCATTCAGAGACTTCTCACATAGCTGTTCTGAAACACCCAACTGACCGTGGTAGCCTCCCAGAATAAACCAGCAGTAGAGACATAGTTACTCCACTGGGTTGTAAAATGTCATAAGTTGTTCCTAATATCCAACTGCATCTCTGTCCCTGACAGATACCCTAGTTCTGGAACCTCTGGTCCCCACCATTCTACTGCCCATTTCACTAAATCAATGTTTCAGCTTTTACATATATGACTTTGCAATATTTAGCTTTCAGTGTCTGGCTTCTTAACACAATGTCTAGCATTTCCATCCATGTTGGTGCAAATGACAGAAACCCATTCTTTAAAAGGCTAAATTTTATACCATTATGTACAAATATTATATCCTCTTTATGTATTAATGCTATGCTGTTTAAGTCTGAAATGTAAATAAAAGTCTGTCTGGGCTAAATTAATTGAATAGAAATCATTTTCGGCTTCTGCCTCCCCAACACAGCCTCTTTTCCTGTGCCCCTGCAAGAGGAATTCTCATTCACCGGTCCTTCTCACACGCTCTCTGGGTAGGACACCCATTGACTCTGGTTTGTACGGATTTCTTACCCATTGTCCTAGCGTGGTTAAAATCATTCCACTCTTTCATTCCTGGAATGCTCTTGTGGGAGCATGAATTGCATGTGTCAGCTTCCCCATCCTCCACCCCTCTCCAGTCATATCTGGAAACATCCTTGGCATTCCCTTGCCTCAGTCTCCACACCTCCACTCTACTTCCTAATAGCTCTAGATTCTGGGTCTCTGAGCAGCACCCAACCTGGTCACACCCTGGAGATTAGCAGACTCCCGGTAGGTACTAACCATATGCCAATTACCCCTGCCATCTATCATCTACCTGGAGATCAAAAGGAGCTGGCCAATTACAGAAATCTGGAAAGTTCCGTGATGTGCCCCACATTCTTCTCCAGCTACTGACCACCTCTACCTCCTGATCATTCATAATCCAAGTCTCTCATGCCCCCATCCCCACCCTATGTCTTCTGCAGGGGGCTTCTGCCTCCTCTATAACTAGCTACCTCTCCAAACTCAGCCTCACCTTTCCCTTCCCTTCCCCACCCTGCCCTTCTCTTCCCACCCAGCCCTGCCCTGCCCAACCCTGCCCTTCCCTTCTCTTCTCTGGCTGTCCAGAGTTCAGCTTACTGCACACTCTCCCAGTGTCAGAGTCTCACCTCTGCTTTCAGATACTCTTGGCATTTAGCACACGACTAAGTACCTTCTAGATGCTGGGTCACTATAGAAAACAAAGTATGTTTTTGTGAATAACTAAACTTGTTAACTTTTCAAATAGTAAAAGTTCTTAAAATAAAAAAATATATAATGATGAATAAATTCTTTTAAAACGTCATAGTTTGGGCAGTAATACTAAGAGAATACATCCAAAACAAGCAGGCTCCACCTTATCCCAGCATGAAGGTACTCTACCGCAATCCTAGCATCTAGAAGGCTGAGGCAGGAGGATCACAAATTTACTACCATCCTAAACCACATAAGGAGAAATTGTCTCCCCAACAAAGAAAGAAAATAAAAGGAGGGAGAGGGAAGGGAAAGAAAGGGTGACCTTGCCCTGCATTTCTTCCTAGTCAGATCACAATGACGTGTTTATGAGGAGGGGTACCAGGCTTCTGGTAACCTGGCCTCTCTCTGTCCCCATTTGCAGCAGACCCTCCAGGCATCACCACAAGACTATCTAGCAGTCTTGACACTAGCAACAGCTCAGCTCTTACCTGTATCCTTTGCCCTCTAGGATGCCCTCTTCCTCCACCTCCCTTTGCTTCTTCAAAGCTTCACTCCAGTCCCTTCTACCTGAGCTTGTACCTCTTCTGACCTTGAAGACACATTAGAGATCTGCCCTGGCTTTCCAGATCTGCCAGCCCTCGCTAGATCTCCACGTTGTTCCCCAAGCCCAATTGTCTCCACCCATCTCTTCAGCTGGAAAGGTGCATGTCCATGTCTGTACGTGTGTGCACGTGTGTGTGTGCATGTATGCATGCATGTGTGCATGCGTGTGTGTGTGTTCCTGTGTATGCTGGTGCACATGGAGGCCAGGTGGATATTAGGTATCTTTTTCCATCTGTTTTCCATTTTTTTGTTCTAAGATAATAGCGTTCACTGAATGTAGGGCTAACTGACTATAGTTACTTCCAGCAAGTTCTGGAGATCCACCTGTCACTGCCCCCTCCCCAGCACTAAGATTACAAGCACCCACAGTCACAGTCAACTTTCACACAAGTGCTGGAGATCTGAACACAGGCCCTCATGCTTACAAAGCAAGTACTCTGCCCACTCAGCCCTCTCCATTCCTGACCTTGAACCCCTCTTTCCAAGCATGACTCATGCTCTCTGTTCCTAGGTTCACTAATTTGTGGTATGAGGACAATAAAGTGGATGCCCAGTGACAGTGTTTTACTCTTCCATGAACTTAGCAGGCTCTGACATGATCACTGCTGTCATATTTAACACCAGAAGGAACAGAAAAATGATGCTGAACTTAAATCTGTGATAACAATGACATTAACAACTCCAACAGCTAAACTCCTTGTGTGATAGAAGATCTAGCTGCCTGTCCAGGTCCATTGCACCTCTTTCTTTCCCTGATGAGAGCCTCCCGGCTCCACCCAATCTCCTTCTCTCCAGAACAGGGTCTGCCCTAATGAGGAAAGTGAGGCAGCTCTTTAAACAAAAGACACACCCGAGTGAAACATCAAAACTAAAAATTAATTTCTAACATCACTTCATGTGTTATATTAATTTAGCATCTCTGATGCAGAATGGCAAAATACATCGAAATCCAGGTACCAGTAAGTGTTTCCATTCATTGCAAATTCATTACTTTACCCAACTGTGAAATGTCAAAATAATTGTGTCTTCAAACATGGCTGAATTTTATACACCAGAAAAAGAAGCAGAGAGAGATTTGATTTAATATCCCCAAGCATGTCTCTGCATGGTGAGATTTTATTGAGCATCATGCTGTGTGATTCCACATGTAATACTTGGTGTTTGGCAATACCGTCTATGTTTTATAGACATCTCCAGCTGGAAATGAAAATGTAGGTCTCCCCTGCACAACAGTCTTCAGGCTTCGGTTGCATCATCTGTGTTCACTTTGGCCCCCTGTTCCTCACTTTTTTATGTTTCAATCCAAAGGGTTAGCCAATTCCTGGGTTCAAAGAAACATTCCTACTACGAGGAGGGCAGTGAGTAGACCAGAACTAGCTCAGCTCTCCCAAGAGCTGTTCTCACTAACCTGGGGGCTGCCTTTCCCAGTGGCAGGCAGGGAGCCCCAGCCTCAGCCTGCGCTAGAACCAGGGAAGGAGAGCCAGAATGTGGGCACCACATGCATGTCCCCAGAAAGGCCCCAGGGAGATCACGTGTTTACACTCTCCTCCTATTTAGTCTTCTCAACTGTTCTTTGAAAGAGAAATTAGTTCACCCTCTTTGAGGCTCAAAGAAATCCTGCTGTATGCCCTGTGTTCGTCAATGAAGCCCTGAACTCAGTCTGATATCAAGTTCTCTCCCTTTCTAGTAGAGCAGTGGCCATAAACTGAGCAAGGTCAAGTTTAATTCTGTGCCCGAAGACACTCTGGTCTGATGTGGGATTTACTGTATTCAGTAAATATATTTTATTACCATTGGTTAATAAAGAAGCTGATTTGAGGCAGAATAGAGGCAGGTGGGAAATCTAAGCAAAGATACAGGGGAAAGAGTCAGGGAGACTCCAGCAGCCTCCAAAGAAGCAAGATGTGAGGTAATACCATGGCCACGTGGCAATACATAGAATAACAGAAATGGGTTAGTTTAAGTTGTAAGAGCCAGTCAATAATAAGCCTGAGTAATTAATATTAAGCCTCTGAGTAATTAATATTAAGCCTCTGAGTAATTAATATTAAGCCTCTGAGTAATTAATATTAAGCCTCAGGAACTAGCGAGCAGGAGAGAAAATTCCAGCTATACTGGCCAGTAATGCCTTCTGGCACACAGAGCTGTATTATCTTTACTTACAAGTGAAGAAGGCTGGCCCCAGTGTGCCCATCCCACATCCAGCACTCACTCAACAATCCACTCAGTCCTTTTATAAACATCATTTGAATATCTACCATGCCTATGTCAAGGTTCTTCCAGACACTGGGCAACTTGTGAGTTAACACAAAGACACATCCATTCAGCTGGCATGCCTCCACTTGGGTTTATTCCCCATGGTCTTCTCTCATCTACCCTTCATTCTCACCCACAATACCCTCCTTCAGCCAACACCACTGATCAGTATCAACAATCACATTGCTTTATGAGTTTGCAGTTAAAAAAATATTAGAGGGCTAGTTCCTGCCTGAGTCTCATTTCTTCCTCCTTACACTTGCAGACAGATGCTCTTCCACACATCTGGATCCCAGCCATGGCCACTTACACAGACCAGTGAATCCACTCTGAGGCTAGTGACCCTTCCTCTCTGATGAGAGACTTCTGTGTGTATACTTATTCCCCTTCTAGGGCAAACTAGACTCCTCTTTGGGATGTCCTCCCCAACCCCACAGCCTGTTCACTTGCACCAAATAAGAGCCCAGAGTATGCAGAATCCCTTCCAGTGTTGCTTAAGCTAAGTATTACCACACAGACTGAATGCTTAGGAAAACTCGGGGACAGCAACACCCCACACAAACAGCATGCACACTTAGGAGTTTCACGACAGGCAACACGAGTGTCTGGGGGCTCCTGGCTTCTCTTTGGGCACTCACTCATTCAATAAAAGAACCTGACCAGAATTTCAGGTTCTATTTACATAGCCTTTACAATCAGGGAAAGCATGTTCACAAGAGTACACACGGGCTGAATATCATGTTATAAAACTGTGATCAGAGCATTTGGGAAGCTGAGGACCAGAAAGGCGAGTGTAGGTTTGGAAGGGCTATGCAGCCTGGCTACAGCAGGGGCCACTGAGGTTGGGAAGGGTGAGCCAGACCTCCATGGACCTAATCACTAGGCTAAGAAACCTATGCTTTGTTTTAAAAGAAACTCAGAGTCGATCTATGCATCTCTCTGACAGTCAAGCTGTGTTAACTGGGACGGGGCAATTATAAGTGCTTCTTACATAAGCATCCCACCTGCAAAGATGATGAGCACACGCAGAGCCATCCTCTCCACTCTGTGCAGCATCTCCACAGCTTCCGAGGGCTTCTCCAACTGCCGGAAAACTTGACACATCTCAAAAACACTAAGAGAAAACAGATCATGGTGTTAACAGATAGATGTATAACCTCTGAGCATGGCTGCTGCATAGAAGGTTAAGTCATATGTAAAAACTGTCTCTTTACTCTACCATGTTTATTTTGCACAAACAAAAGAGACGTGCAGGCCACTAGGCTGGACCTCTAGAAACCTTTCTGCTTTCTACAGAAGTTTGATTATTGCTCCTTATAAACTTGATGTCTGCTTTCTCTTCTTGCTCCATTCTCTCGAGATGCAAGAGATGGACACTGAAGAGGTAAGAATATGATGACAACCATTGAAAGGACAAAGCCTGCTCTTTGTAACAGCGTAGCAGATTGAGGTGGTAGTGTTAAGTGAAATGAGTCAGGGACAAAACAACATAGATCATATGTTATCATTCATGTGCAACCTAAATAAGTTGATCTCGTAGAAGTTGAGAGCAGAACGGTGGCTTCTAAAGGCTACGGTGATGATTAGGGAGAGGAGAGGGTCCCAGTTAGGAGCAAACAGTGGTGTGTTCTACAGCACAGTGAGATGGATACAATTAATAGTAACACCTTTTAAATCTCAAAAACAGCTAGAGAAACTATGTTTCAATGTTTGAGCGCTAGATCTTGATTGTTTATATGTAATACATGTATCAAAGCATTACTTTGTTCCCCGTAAATATAGCTCAACCAAAATTAAAATCATAATTTTTAAACATGTTGGGTCATATGTATGTTGAGGTGCATGCCTACAATCTCAGCATTCAGAAGACCTGCTCTCAAGATCAAGGCTAGCCTACACTGTGTAGCAAGAGCCTGTGTAAAAATGGGAAGAAAGAAAAAGGAAGGTATATAGATGTGTGGTGGAAGTTCTATCTGTGGAGAACTGAAAATCTCAGGTGAAAGCTGAGATTAGAGAACGGAGTGGCCAGGATTACCTCCAGTTTGGAAGCAAATCCCAAGCAGAACACTACACTCAAGCTCCATAGTTTAAGGATCAAAGACAATAAGGAGATAAAAACAGGAGGCTTTGGAAGTCAGCATTTAAAATTTGAAATAATGAGACATCTGCTCCACCAAGTAAGGATGTCTTTCCAAGCCATAAAAAATGATCATGCTCAGAGTACAGTTCTGTGGCGACAGAACTGACAGGAAGTAGGTCAGCCTGTCCTGTGGTAAATGAGAAAGTATTTACATAACATCTCTGAGTTGCCACATGGGGCTAAGAGAAAAGTGAACAGGCAAGGATCACAGGACAGCCAGTCTTGCCACATCCAGGAGTCGGCAGCACTGGGGTTCTGTACATATAAAGGCACAAACCTTCCAGCCCAAAGCAACAGGCTAATGCCAGAACTGTATTTGGTGACTCTGGAGCTCTGAAGAACAAGTTTCAAACAGGGATTGGTGGCACACACCTGTGATCCTAGCACTTTGGAGGCTGGGGCAGGATTATGAGTTCAATACCAGTCTATTGACATAGCATTTGGGAATGGGAGGGTTAGAGGTAAATCATGATTTAGAGCTGAGTTTCAGGAGGGCAGGAGTCCTTAGCTGCCTATTTTTATCCTATGGTTAGTTACAAATGCAAGCACCATCTTGGGACTGAACTGGATGGTTCACCTTCATGACTACATGCCCAATAGTGGTACCCAGGGCTGCTGTGATTATAGGTGTGCGCCACCAAACCTGACTCATCACTGTTTTACAATTCATTATGTTATTTTATGGGCATGTGATGACTATACATATTAGTGAGGCACACAGCAGACACTGTGATACATGCATAAATGCATTGGTCAATCTAGCCTCCCAAATACTATGCACATATCCAGTCCCAAAACAAGTGGATCCAGGACAAAGCTTTTGCTTTCAAAATCTTTTTAAAAAATGAATCCAAATCATACTTGGATGCCAAATAATGAGGTAAATGGGGGAAGAAATTGTTGATTTGGACCATTCTGTGTGGATGGATACTGGCTTCAGAGTGTGATGGAAGTTGAGGTTGAGAAAATCTGTTTACTCTGGTTTGATGTGAATCCTTCTTGATTTCTACAATAAGGAATAAATTAAGTAAAATAGAAAATTAGAATACCTTTGATAGGCTTGTGGGACTCTCTGCCAGTTTTCAATCAATGCAAATAATGCCTTCAGGAATTTCTGGAAGTATGACATTGGTTCGTAGCCATGGGGAATTGCCATCATTTCTTCCTTGGTCCCTCCACCATTTGCTGATGTAACATTCTGACCAGTAGCTGACTTAGGAAACCTGTTGTCATCTGAGTAAAATAAAGTACGTGTGAAATGTGCCCACTGAGCGTTATTTGGGGGCAGCCCTTCTCTTGAGGGGACTATTCTGCTGAGACCAATCAGGACTTCTTTTGCAAGCTGATAGCGAGTGGTGTTCTGAATCAATGACCCATTGGAAAATAAATCTTGGCTTAACTCATCTCCAGAGTCACTTTGAATTCCACTGGAGGCCTCTACAACTGATTCTATGGCTTTTAAAAGGTCATTTGGGTGCTGGGCAAATGTCAACAGGAGATTAAAAATATCCCAGTTATCTTCCTTTAAACCATTTGAAAGAGCTTGTAAGGTGAGATCGATCACCATTTTCAAGAAAGTCTCTCGTTCTGTGCTGTTCTCTGTTAACACTCTATCTAAAAGAAGGATTACTTCCTGACTTCTCTCCTGTCTCAGGGCCTGCGGATGACCGGTAGAAGGAAGCTCATAAAACTTCAGGAAGTCCATTTGGTCTGTAATGTTACTTATAGGAACTAAGCAATCTAGAATCTCTTCCCACAAGTCAGCAGCATCCGTAGAAACATTTTGGGTCCTATTTTTAATCACCACCACAAGATGCTCCAAGTCCCTCAAACTGACTTTTGTAGAAATTAAATTTTCAGCCATTTCTTCCCAAATCTCAGAAAAGTCTTTGGATTGGTTGACGTATAAAAGGACGCTGCTAGATGACATGCTGAAAACATCAGGGTCCTGGGACATGTTAGGGGTGACTCCAATCATCCCGAAGCTCAAGTCAAGAAATGGCATCAACAAAGCCTTCATCTTTTCAAATATGAAAGGAGCTACTTTTTCCGAAGTCATTATTTGCTTCACATGATCTTGAGAACTTTGTAGCACGATGGAATACAAAGTATCAAGGATTTTCCAGGAGTCCTCGGTACTAGACTTGGACAGCGCTCCCAGTATTGTTGTCATCTTTCTTGAAACCTTTTTAGCTAGATTGATAAGTCTCACCGTGGAGTCCACGGATGAGACAAGACCACCCAGTTCAGCAGTGCTATTCACCAGTATGGCCAGAGTTCTAGATATTTCCAAAGCCGGCTCCAGGACATGACTTTCTGCATCCACTCTGGAAATGGCACCAAATAACCTCAGAGTTGATTCCAGCGTTTCTCTGTTTCTTAGAGCGAATGAACTATTTACAACAGAAAACAACTCAGTTAGCTTAGCAAGCATAGCGTGCTGGAGCACAGGAGAGGAGGAGCGGCAGGTCAGAGCAGGTGAGTGGAAGAGAACTGCCGTAATATTAGCCATTTCTACATAGCTTTCTCTCATGAGGCGGAGAACAGACCTGAGATTTTGGTTGAGTTTGGAGAGGCCCACAGAATTATTAACCTGGGAGAGAAACTGAGTCACTACGGTAAAGAAGTCCAAGTGGTCTTCAGTGTCAGCGTTCACCACAGACTCCCTTGGATGGGTGTGAGATGAACCTTTCAGGACTCCAGAGAGTTCTCTGTTGTCGAATGAAAATGAGTTCTTAATCAGACGATACATGGTCCTGAAACTTGAGAGAATGTTCATCCATGTGTCCTCATTCAACCAGGTGAGGAATGGATCCAGTTTCAGAATTTCAAGAATTTTATCTCTGGAGACAAAACTAAAAATATATGTATTTTTAATTTCATATTTTGTAAATCAGTAATGGAAAGATTAAAACATGATGATATCATTATTTTATCTGCTTTACAATAGTACCATAGACTGCTAATATTGAGTGAAGAGTTAAGATTCAGGGAAGGAATTCCATAAGCAGTATTGTGACTATTCTTTGAACTCAGCAATCTGAAAAGTCTCACTTTTTGCTTTTAGAAAAGAGATCTAGAAAGACTATACAATGGTTCTGGTTTTTACTTCTAAAATAAAATTATTAAGCTTTACAAATAAGGAAAATATGGATAAATTGGCTACATTAAATTTTATAATGCTCTTTCATCGATAAAAACTATAAAGAGGAAAAACCAATTAGATAATTAAAAGATATGTATATAGTTCATTTAACTAATAAATAACTAGTATCAAGAATATAAAAAATTTATCAGCAATTATCACAGACAAATTGTGGGGACCCACAAAACCTAAGGAGAACTTAAAGAAAAAAAAAAAGGCCATTCGCAAAGGACAAAAATCTTAGTGGACCAAAGAATATATTCTGAGTTTCTCAACTTTAAGAAAATGACATTTGAAACTCTAATGAGATTCTGCCATGGTCTCACCAGGTTCACAGATCTACATTCATACGAACAGTGCCAGGCATGACACGGGAGCTACAGGAAGCCTCACACTCTGGTCAGAGTGAAAATCAAGCCCAGATCTCCTGAAATTTTTAAGGCTGAGCTTGTGTATGTACAATATTCAACAGCAGAACTCTTCTCGTGTGTACTTAGGCTACAACAACATTTCCATCTGTCAGGAATCCCCAATCCATGCTCATGCCATCAACTCCGGATAAAAGCATCAGGCCACAAACACACTGAAAATATAAAAATAGGAAGCCGACTTGTTAGAAGAAAGAAGGGGTGCGGGGTAAGAGAACAATGAGAAACAGTCTCCCTAGACAATGATTCTTGACATAATCAGTTATCATCTGAAAAGGAAGGCCTATTTATCTTGTTCTGAATTTTAAAAGTACTGGTAGATTGCTTGGCCGAACTATGATGCCTGTGATGTGTCCCCTTGGTGAGGCTGACTGACCACTAGCCCCAACACTCCCTTTCCTCTGAGTGTCTGAGCTGGGTGGACTACAGGAGAAATTCCCTTGAAAGCACTAGATGGTAAATAGTGATCATTTTGTAACACAAACATGACTCCTCCCAGCTACAGGATCCAAAACTAAACTAAGATCTTGCTAAGAGGGGATCTTGTACAAGTGATTGGTTTTGTTTTTGTTTGTTTGTTTAGTTGGTAGGGTTTGTTTTTTTTTCTTTTGGTTGAGCTTTTGTTTTTGAAGTTTTATTTTTTTGGTTTTTTGCTTGTTTGTTTGTTTTTCAAGACAGGGTTTTTCTATAGCTTTGGTGCCTATACTGGAACCAGGTCTTGTAGACCAGCCTGGCCTCCAGCTCACAGAGATCCTCCTGCCTCTGCTTCCTGAGTTCTGGGATTAAAGCTGTGTTGCTACCACCACCCAGCTTGTTGGGCAACTGTTTACAGTCCCTAATGAGTTAACTTTAGGATATTCAGAGGGCAAACTGTTCTTTAAACGAGGCAGGCAGCCCCAGTCAGGCAGAAGGCTGTATAAGAGTCTCGGAGACCCCCTGCCCTAGAGACCCCAGTAGCAGCTAGTTAGTCAGGTTGCCCCTTGTTGATCACCTCTTTGGATGGCAAACTTTAGCTCATAAAACATGGGGCATTCCTGCTGCTCTGTTTGTCCCTTCCTGCACCCTGCCCCTGGGAGGTTGGATGTGCTTATCTAGTCTCCAAAGCCACAGAATCAACCTCCAGTGCTGCATGTTGGCTGCACTGCTTGCTCCCTGGGTGTCTCCCAACTAATATGACATAGAGTAAATGGTGATTTCTCTCTAGAACTTTCACTGGTAACATTAAGAGATTTTAGAAGATTGGGAATGGAGATAATATGACTATCTTAATGGTTCCAGATACAAACATTAGGTTAATTGGAAAGAAATATTTAATCTTGTATTTTTGATGAGATAGGTAATACCACAATTGAAATAGCAACCATCCAATACGTGCATGTAGATCCATTCAAAATAAAATTTTCAATCTATGCAGAAAAGAATTTCTTGTCTTTATAGTCTGAATTGAAAGAAACAATATTTAATCTTGTATTTGTGATGAGATAGGTAATACCATAATTGAAATAGCAACCATCCAATATGTGCATGTAGATCCATTCAAAATAAAATTTTCAACCTATGCAGAAAAGAATTTCTTGTCTTTATAGTCTGAATTGAAAGAAACAATATACAACTGATGAACAGAGACTAGATTTGAATGTTCACTGGTTAAATGGAAATTGAAATTGTTACCTTAATGCAGTCATAAAACATTCATTGTGACAAAAGCACTTCAAAGTCCATTCCTTTGGTCCCAAACTTAGGTACAGGAGCTATGACAGGCATTCCTCTACTCCAGAAAGTGAGTCGGCTGGGAGGCACTACCAGGACGACTGTGTGGAGCAAAAATGCACTCACCTCATCTCAGCCATGAAATCTCTATGCAGGTCTTTTAGTAGAAGTGATATTTTGTTCTCAGGCATTCCATTTAGCAAAGAGGAGAAGAATGTCTCCAGAAGCTTCTTCAGAAAACCCTCTGCATGTCCTCCAGTTTCCCCACCATTTTTGGACTGTGTGTGGTTCAAGATGAGACTAATGAAATCCATTATGTGAAGCTCAGTGCCACTGAAACTCAGAGCTGATTCCTGAGAATGTTCAACAAAGTTACTAACTAAATTCATCACAATGCTTTCCAGAAGCAACCGAACAGTTGAGAAATCAGCTAGCTGCTCTTGATTTAGCATATGGCTGAGAACGCCAATATCAAAATTGCCTTCTCCAGTACTGTTTCTGAGATAGCCCAAATATGTAGTAAGATCCCTGGCCAGCACAGTTACATGAGTTGAATTCCCACTGGCCATGGCATTGAGTAGTCTTTGCACCAACCAAAAGTAATCTTCATTTTCATATTCATGGAGCCAGTGTTTTATGAGAAATAGAAAACCTTCAGTAATTTCCAACATCATCAATGGTGATGAATCCAGGATTTCCAGAAGCTGAGGAAGTTGCACAGTTGTGTTTTGAAGAGCTATGCCTTGGACCTTTCTGTTAATATCAGAAAGTAGTTGTCCTAGACTCAAGTTATTGTTTGGGTCCATGGTGCTTTGTTTGAAGTGAAACCACAGTTCGTCAAAGCTGTGAGTTGCTTCATCATTTTTTATTAAGCCTGATGAGTCTGGGCTCCTATCAGTATGATCTGCATTCAGAAAGTTTGTGGTTGGCAAGAGCAGATGGTGAGTACTATTTCTTAAACTCCAAACAGCAAAAATCAATTTGAAGATCCTACCCAAATTTAAAGAAACATTATTTTGAGCAGATGTCTCTGTGCCTTCAGTAATGTTAAGAATCTTGTCTAAGCTGCCTAGCTTGTTGAGCATGTTTTCAAGCAGGATAAATTTTGTAAAATTTGCATGTTTTAGTTTTTTTATGATTTGCAGAGCAGCTTGCTTTATGGTCCCACTAGGACAGAGTTCTGGGATGCTGTCATTACCTTGGTTTCCAGAAGGTGACATGAAGGGTAACACCTTATGCCAAAGTCCCTGCAGGGTTTTCCCAAGTACGTTTTTAACATGGAAAATCTCCAACAGCTCTGAGAGAATCAAATTCCAGTCTGCGAACTCATGCATCACACAGACCACTTTCCTGGTTATTTCCTCTCCAGGGTTTTCATTTATGCATTCTGAATCACTTGGCCATGGCAGATGAAGAAGGTCCAGTATACTGGTCACCATATGGGATAAGGAGGGAGACATGTGCCCCTGGACATTACAGCCTTCTACCTTAGGGCTTTCCTCAAGCCTGGAAGTTGTGTGGTTCGAGCACCAAACCCTGGGAAGGCACATTAAAGCCTCTGAAATAACTGCTGGCTCATCCGACAGTAACTCTACTGTGTCCAGAAGAGTTTTAACCGCATTGGCAAAGTCTTCCTTGGTGGTGTTGAACATGGTTATCCCATGAAGCAGTGCGAAGTTATAGATGTCCCTGAGGCTTTCTGTGATGTTTTTGTCTGTGACCCTCTGCAGGAGCCCCGCCATATGGGGAAGAGCATAATACACATCCAACACAGCTGTGACTACTTCCTGGGGAAGTAGACGAGAGAGACGCAGCAGGTGGTTAACACTCCAAGAACGGGAGCTGGCAACAAGCTTGTCCACTAAGCCCACAAGCATATTGACCCCTAAATGGTCGACACTGGTCCTGCTGAGGTTCTTAAAGAAACTCATCAGATTTTCACTGAGTTCACCCAGCTGGCCTACTAAGAGCTCTGTGTCTGCCTTCTTGAGAGAATGCATGAGAGACGCCACTTTCTTTAAAACCTGAGCCTGGTCTGAATTTTGTGGAATACTGAAATGGACAGCAGGCATTAAGGAATTGAACACATCACGCATCAGTTGAATGCCAAGATCCACAGCTTTCATTATTTCACGGGGGACTACTTCTGATGAATTCTGAAGATAATGAGTTAAGTTGAGAGCAACGTAATTTGCTAAGCGGTAAGCTGAATTGTGTAAATGGCTTATATCTCTTTCCTTTGGACTGACAGAAAATACACTAAACACTCTTTCAGCATTAGAAGAGGAATTATTTCCAAGGATACTATGGAAGATACCTTCTAAAAGTTTCTGCATTTCCTTTCCCAATGCTATGCTGTGCTGCCAAATATTCTGAAACTGATCAGGAATGCCATCTGACATTTCTGTGGGTCCTAGAAGTAAGTCCTTGAAGTGCTTCCAGTCGAACTGGGAGGCAAATTCCAAGTCTTCTGTTAAGTTGGAGATGATCATGTTTACTGGCTTGGTGGAATTATTGAAGAGCGCTAATAAAATCTCAAATTTGGCAACCTTCTCTTTTTCTAAGCCTGGAGTAACTATAATATTTAGAAATTCAGTGACGTCTTTCAGGTAAACATTCACACAATTTATATTTGACTCATTCAGTGGACAAATGGGTATCTTCTTATTTAGCACCCAAGTTAAAATTTTCAGTGCAGAGTTCATTTTGTTCTCCATATCCTTAAAGCTTCCCAAAGCGCTATGAAGATAACCACGTAGAGAACTTGAGTTGTACATCATATACAGACGGTTTATGACATCTATCCATGCGATGCACCCATCCAGACTGCTACTTGCATTCTTCGATGAAAATATGGAACTTAACATGGCCAGAATATGTGCTGGCTTCTTAGAAGCATTCACAGGTAATAAATTACTTTCAGAAATCAATTCAGTGACACTCTGGAAAATATCAGCACATGACAATAAACCTCTATCCTGTGATACATTCCTAAGAAATAATATTGTTTCTCTCAACTCAGTGATGCCACTTGCAAATTTGCCTCTATGATCTGTGAGATTGTTGGAAAGGAAGTTATTGATCAGGTCTGCAGTTCTAGCCACGTAGTCTGAGGCTTTGCTCAACTCAATGAAAACATCCAAGAGGGAAGATAAAAACTCCCTGCTTGCGTTTGCTTTCATTGGAAATGTCTTCAGCTGGCGCAGGGAGGTTTCCATGGTAACAAAAGAGCCCTCTGCTTGGGCCAGGTTAAGTGATTGTACCACAGCTAATTCATTATCTAATTCTACCCAAAGATTCCTGAGGTCCAGAAGGCCTTCCCAGTCATGAAAGCCATTCTCCTGAGTTACGTTTTTAAATAAATTTAATATGAGTCTAGCAGTATGATAAGTGGGAACTATCCCTTGGCAGTTTGGAGAAATGTTCCCATCATTTTCCAATTCATCCAAAAGCTGAATGATACCAACACGAAGAGAAGTGAAAATATTCAGGTCAAGTTTCAGTATTTGAGAAAGGTTTCCCCAGATCTCAGTCCATGTCCGAATCCATGAAAGGGTACAGTGAATGGCCGTGAATTCGCTGATCACACTGCCATTTACTGTGAGGTTGGAAAACAATTGTGTCCATGGGAAGGGGAGTGAAGCTCCCTCATTTCCTGAGTAATTCACTGAAGAAATGGCTACATTTTCCAGGATGAAGCATTCACTCGGCAGCAGAGTCCCTGCTGAATCATTAAAGAACTGATTGACATACTGAAGTAGAGAAACACGAAAGCCTTCATCTGCCACAAACAGCTGCTTGAGGCCTGTCAAACTTGCGTGAATCACTCCCGGTGCTGGGCCCTCAGTAGACAGCAGGGACTGGGCCTGAAGCTCTAACAAGTTTAAAACTGAAAGCAATTGCTGACAGTAAGATACTTCAGGTATCACCCCGAGAGCCTCTGTTGTCTCTGATAAAAGCAAAAGTGCTTTACTGATGTTTTGGATATTAAACTGCTTTATGAGCCCCAAAATGTGTCTAAAGATTTGAGTAAGATAAATTATCAGGGACTCTCTTTTCTGAATGTTCAAGAATTTATGAAAATATTGATAAAAGGAAGAATAGGTCTGCAGAAGGAGAGCTGCATCTCTGTCTTTGAAGACATTTATATGAGTCAAAATGTTACCCAGTTCTTGTTTCTGATGTTCAGAAAGGGCAGAGAAAAGCTCAGACGCATTCTGCAGCACATAGATGGTGTCCAGAGCTATTGAGACTTGTTCCTGGGTCAGAAAGCTAAATTCATAGAGACCATGTATTATAATCCGGCTTAAATGTATAAAGTCTGCATCCACAGCTGGTGATTTGGGCCAATCAGAATGAAACAATTGGGAGAAATTAAAGCTTTTGCTAAAAATTTTCTCATATTCTGGAACAGAAAAATTTCCAAGTGTGGACGAGATTACGAATTTAGCTCTTTCTTCTTGTGAAATGCCATTGAGCCAGAATTCTTGCAGCTCTAGTTTAATTTCAAAAAGTATTAATTTTATGAATCTCAAAATATTTTTGGATTCCCTCCTCATCCAATGATTTTTAAGACTTTGAATTTTTTCAGTGACCAGTTTATTAAATTCCAGAAGTTTCTGAGCATCACCATCATGTGGGTCTCTCTGTAAACTTTCTAAATGATTTCTCCACAGAACACTTCTATTCAGAACAAGCTCGGTGAGCAAAGAGAAATCATGAAATTCAGGAGCTGTGAATGAGCCAGAAGGATCAGATAATAACAATTCCTCCAAAACATCCACAAACGACAAAAGAACGTTCATTGGTCCATTTTCAAGGGTGTGCAGCTTCTTGTCCACCACTAAAAGGTGCTTTGTGAAATTTAAGACCCTATAATACAGATAGAATTGTTTTATTATCAGAAAAAATTAGCTCAACATCTCAAATTTCTAAGACAGTGATCATTTATAGTGATCAAAACTGAGACATTTTTCTAGAGAACACATTTGTACTTCATGCCAAGCTAATATGAGCATCCATTATCATATTAGAAATCCCAACATGGCTGCATCTATTTAACTTAAACTGTGTTTCCTCTTATCAAAAAGAATGCACTCACATTGCCCTGTGAATCAACATGCATGACTGTTAGGCATAAATCTGCCATTTATGCCTGATGAATTTGTTTTCATATTTTCTTTCGAAAGGTCATGAGCTACAGAGACAGATCAAGTAGTGGGATGTAGTGATAGGGGAGAGCAGGCCTGCTTTTTGTCCCACCAGGCTCCCACACG
>LOJH01026798.1:0-18276 GCA_001685095.1 Ellobius talpinus
GGGTATAAGCTATCCGTGTGGGAGCCGGGCGGGACGAAAAGCAGGCCTGCTCCCCTTCCACTACATAGAACCACTTGTGTCTTTCCATACTATTACAACTCAATTTCCCCATGCCCTCCCCTTTGCTTGGGTCTTCATTTTCAGTGGTTTTTGCTGCCTTGATTTCCCATGACATGAAAGTTATAAATTCTGTTGTTTCAAACTGTCTCTTTCGGCCGTGCCATCATGGTCTGATGACTAACAGGATGGCCATGAGAATGGGGGCTGTTTCCTAGGTTTGCAGTCACTTTTTAGTGCTATACACCATCTTTCCCGATTTAGTCTTTACTCAGATACATTTACTAATGTTCTTGATACCACCTCTACCTTGCAAAAAATATCTATGCAATTTATACCAACCCAATGACCTCCACTGATGTCTCCAATTGCTTTTGTAATCAAATGCTTCTATCTGCCTGTGGTCCTATTGATCATACCCCTCACATTCTACTCTTCCTGGCATGGACCTCCTTCAGTGTCTTGCTCTTTCCCTGGTTGAATTCCATCTCCCTTTACTCTGTTTCCTGGAAGTGATTTCCCAGGGCTCACTACTCTCTTCTGTATTGTCATTCTCACAAATAGCTTTCATTCTGGGTATATACCAAGTCTTTTCTCCTTTTGCAAATAATATGTTTTGTATAAAGTCTACTTCCCTCAATATGCTATAAACCACTTGAAATGTGTCTTTTTAAAGTTTCTACAGGACTGGAATGTAGCTTGGTTGGTACAGTGCTTGCCTGGCATATACAAAGCCCTGGGTCCTACTCTGAGCACTACAAACAAGAATTTTGATGCTGCACAGCTATAATCCCAGCACTCAGAAAGCATGGGAAGCAGGATTAGCTCAAGGTCAACACCTTGTCTACAAATACACACATTTTAAAAATGAAGCCTCTTACAGAGGTAAGCATTGTGTGTTAATGTGATGGGCACTGGGTAAACACAATCAGTAAGCATGCAAATTAACAAATAAAACTTCTAGAAAAACCTTGAGCAAACATTGGGGTACATCCAGACCTATTTTCCTATCTTAAGAGAAAAGCAGGTGATGCAATTCCATAGACACTTAAAGATAGCCCAACTGAGTCATATATAAACTACTGATTCAGACTGACAGTATCCACTGTTTGAATTTTCAGAAAGATCTGTTTAAAATGACTTTCATGCAATGTGGATGGGGGATTATAAGAGGGACAGGGAGTTAGTGCTTACATTCTCTTTCTCCCTGCTGGATAGCTCACTTTTTAGCCTCTGGTTAAGATAATGACTTCTGCAGGTGGCAAAGCAGCAGCACTCTAAGTGTTGACCACAGAGGTTCGCCTGCACAGGCTGCTTTCATTTCAGAACTACATGGAGTTCAGTCAACTCAGACATGAACATATGAGTCTTGAAACACATAATGCAAGCAGAGCAGATTACATGCTATGCTTCCAATATTATTCTAATGAGCAGAAAGTTATCTTGCAAACAGGCATGATGCATAAGTACCAGAAACAGTTTGTCTAAAATTTTCAGTTTATTGAGATGTGCTTAAATATCAAAATGAACAAGTTTTACAAGTTCTTCAATGATTTTGTTGAATGACTCTGTTATAAATTGCTTAGACGATATCCTACCTCTGGAAGGGAACTTGATGTGTTCTCATTTAGTTACACTCCACATCAATTTACAGATTCCACCTCATATTTTCAAGTGACTTAGATGATTATAATAAATTGAAAAGAATTTTTAATAATGCAAAGAAAAATAGTTTTCATTAAAGAGCCATGAGAAATTTGCCCAGAGTCACACTTTTCACTTGATTTGCTTTGGAACTCACAAATGTCCTTTGTCCTGCTCTCTATGAACACTTGACAAAAACTTTACACTTGAACATCTGTATCCAATGAAGAATATATTAGGTGTCAGCTTTCAATTCTGTGTATTTTATAGCTTAGAAAGGTGGGTTTTCTGGCTAAAACAGAGACTGTTATATACTTTATAGTTGAAATGGACTGCCCCAAATGAAGGGAAAATGCAAGACTGAAAAGTTCTACTTTTAAAAATCCATTACATGTAATATATTTTTCCATCCAACTATTAAGAGTCATTAAATATATATTTTCAGTGCGCTGTATAATTGTAAGAAGTCAGTTATAATGTTTTTATGGAACGGTGCACTACATCACTTCCATTCCACACATACCACTAGCAGTGATTAAGGAAAAAAACAGAATACCATGCCAGTTGGGTTTACCCATAACAAACCCAGAAGAGCAGGCTGTGACAAACAAATTACAATTGCTTAAGTAAAATTAGCAGGCAGTTAATGATCTCTGCTTCACAAATCAGGCCTTCTTCATCTTGCTGCGTTAAGGGAGTCACATCTCATATTATAAACACTACACAAGATGTCTCTGCAGTCAGAGCATTGCCACAGACTCAGCCCTGTCTTTCCCACATGAAAGCAAGTCTAGAGAATCAAGAATAATAGACGGCATAACTGAACCATCTACTAGACTAAATGAATGAAATTAGCATCAGCCTCAGTACTATTAGGAAAAGGTTGGGTAACTAAAACCAGCATGAGTGCTCATATGCATCAATATACAATATCTTCCAGAAAAACTTAGACATAATTTCCATAAAGATTGGCTATCAATCTATAAAATGTTTTAGACTGGCACTACCAGAAGATGGGGGCAAGGATCTCTTTATCTTCTATTGGAATAGTTAGAGATGAGTTTTTTCCCCTCAAAATTTAGCAATACTAGATTCCCAAAGAAGAGACTGCATCTAATATCCACATTTGACATTTGGACACAATGTGGCAGCAGGCATGGTCGCAGTACTACAGAGTACATGTTATTATCTCTTCCCCTTCCCCCTTTTTTAAAACAAATCCACACAGTTAGCACATCGAGGAATTCAGCCTTCGACCCAGGCCTTCTAGGTTCAAAGTCTATGCTCTCAGCCATTTGGCTTTACAACTTCAGTACTTACTGAACACACAGTGACTATTTCCTAAATCAGAGCATTCTCCCAAATGAAATTTTATCTTTTTCTTTCCTTACACAGAAACACCACAGAAGGCTTTTTAGGAAAAAAATGATCTTGGACTGAGAATAGTCTGTGAAACGAACAGCGAGCCTGGAACATGACTGAGAAGACCACTCAGCCTTGTTCTAACGACTGATTTGAAACACAGCAATAGAAAGTTGCTATAGTTTCAATGTCTAAAGACAATCTTGATGCTACAGTACCAAACTCCATTCTAACCCCACTGCACCTCCAACCTCAATTTATTTTTTTAACAGTAGAGAAACCAAACATGACTCACTTTCTAGCCAAATACAAATTATTAAGCATTACTCATTTTGATAATGAGTACCTTATCTCAAATTACTTGGTATCTTCAAGATTGAATTTTGAAGAGTGTGAGATAGGCTTGTATTAACTTACACCAAGAACATGAGGATCTCAGAAGCCAATAAAGAAAGAATCTCCTGTCTCAAGCCTACTGGATAGCAGCTGTGTTTAATAGCATTAGCTTCAACAGATAGATGTTTACTTTTTAATAGATAAAAATGAAGTAGATTTTAGAAATAACTGAAAAAGTGAAACCCATATCACTCATGTTAAACTGGAAACCACTAAAGTTTCTTTTCCCTGCATGTATTTAAGTCAGAAAAGCAAATTTGTTACAGTATCAACTATCAATACATTTTCTAAATATCAGTAAAATTGATTCGGCATAACAGTTTTTGGGGCAACTTAGAAACTATTCAAAATCCCTAGGTAGATATAAACACATAAGTCTTCATCCTAAAGATATACAACCATTAATAAAAATGTCAACTCTTTTTGATGCAAATACATCTTGATGCAATTCTTCTTTAACACAAAAGTCTTTCTTAAAAATACAGTACCAGGAGCTTCATTTATTATCATTGAACAAAACTAATATAAGACAAAGAGAAATTATCATTTTTAAAATATGTAAAAGCTCAAGTGAGATATGCAATTTGTTAGTGCGCTGGTCTCAAAGTAAGACCAAAACAATTCTCAGAAATCCTGCTATCAATCATAGATGCGTTTAATTCTACATCATGGATTACTGTTATCACCTGGGGCTGTTCATTTACTAACACTTTCCATGCTCAAAGCAATAATAAGGTTTTTCGCAAGATTTGCTGGCATTAGCTTTTGGTATTATGGTATATTGTACAGACATAAATAATGGGTGAGTAATACTCGGTTCATGAGTAAAAGGAACAGAGTTGACAGCCTACAGTACAGACAGAACATGTGTGGTTAATGTAGACCAGACCTGTCAGCAAGTGGTAACAGCAGTCACCATGTAAGGGGCAGCCCAAGACACATTCTTACTGAAGATGGTGGGATCTTCAGGTCCCAGCTCTGTCTTTAGTTCTAAATGTTTATCATAAAACTAGTCTATTGCCACAGCTACTAAAAGGAAATGCAGCACAGCTAGAGAGAGCATTTCCTGGAAGATACCCAACATGTGAGTGGGTGAAAATAACACAGTGACCTTCTCATCAGTCATGTTGGTCACTTCAACAAGCACACTTCCCACAGGAAAGCCAGGATTAATACATAAACTGAGGTTGACTAGCTGTTTATTATTATATCTTTTTCTCTATGCCTAGAATTCTACAATGGTATTTATTTTTGCCACTGATGAAGCCAGAGTATCTGAAAATTACAATATCACATGTTACATTGGAGACATGAAAGTGAGTATTGGTCTATCATCAAAACAAGCATTCTCTTATCCATCAAACTATTTTTGGTTTTCAAATAATCTTCAATTATCCTTTCAAAAAATTCACCTTCAATTGACAGTTTATGTGTAGGATCAGAAACATCCAAGTATAATCACTGACTCACTCTCCTTTACAAAGCATATTTTAAAAGTTACATTTTAAACAAGTATCCCCAAAGTTTTCTGCAAGTATGACCCATGAGACCAAACATCTAAAAGCTTTACATTTCTGTCTCTCTAAAGAATTTGCTGCTTTATATGGAAACAGAACCAACATGGAGACTTTCACCAAGACAGCTCTAGATTCCAAGAACACAAAAGCTAAGACGAGAGAGACAGACAGACAGATAGAGAGAGACAGACGGAGAGAGACAGACAGACAGAGAGAGAACATGCTATAGAGTAAAGTAAGTGAGTATTTCTCGGTTGGCCAAAAGATAATTTTTAAATAGTTATTTATCATTTTATCTATGCATATGTGTGTGCTTGTATGAATGTATGTGTAGCATGTGTATGCAGGGCCCACAGAAGCAAAAGGAGGACAATCTACCCCTGGAACTGGAGTTGCAGATGGTGTGAGTGCTGAGAATGACGCCCACGTCCTTTGCAAGAGGAATACATGAGCTAACTCTCTGAGCATTCCAGTTGTGATAATAAATAATTTTATGTTCATGTTTCCAATGCAAGTGCATAGTAAGAGTTGCTACTACGTGTGAGAAAGCTATCTTCCAACAAAGCCATTCATCTGTTATTCTCTCATTATTATACAAAACATTCATTTTCCTATCTCCAGATGTTTACCATTTTAAACAGTCTCAAGTATTTAGACTCCCTTCCAAATTATCATGAAGGTACCGACTTGAGGTCTAGTCTCTGTTTACCTCAAGTGAATTCCCATCCATTCAAAGGTAGTATTCAATAACTACAGTTTTTTTATTCCTTTAGTATCCCTTGGTTGGAAAATTTCTTAACCCATCAATTTCATTTGCTACAACTACTAATAAATATTTAACAAGATAAACTTAATTCTTTAAAATTTAATTCATTTATAATTCTTTTGCTTATTTATGCTTATTGTTGGCCTAAACTGACCCAAACCAAATCTCCAGACTCAGATTTCTTGGAAACTTAGATTTGGGGAGCTGGAAAGGATATTAAAGAGCATCCCCTCCAACTCCTTCATTTATGACTGAGGACAGCAAGCCCAGAACAGATAGCTGAGTGACTTTGGGCATGTTTCCTACCAGTGGAACAGCCAGAAGCCTAAGCCAGGTCTCCTGATGCCCAGAGAGGAGCCAGGTTTCCTGATTTCTAATTCAAAGATCTTTCCATTACACACACTGACTCTGTTCTTTGAGGCTGCGCTGGGCTGCTCACACTGATCAAACCACTTTGAGAATGATCACATCGGCTAAACAGAACACCTTGATGACCTAGTCACCCAACACTGGGTCATGCCTGTGTAACCAGGCTATGCTGTGCTCACTCACCCTTTCCTCCCGGCCTAACATCTCCATGGCCCCTTATTGATCACACTATCAATTACGACTCACTAATAACCTTCTTCAGAGTTGTGTATGACTCAGCCCCTTACAGGTCACATAAAAAAGCTAACAATTCACTGAACTTAATAAATGGAACAATAACTTATATTAACTATAACCCAGGAACCATGCTCACTACTATATATATTTTAAATATTTTCCCCCTCAGCAACCTGTAAACAGACACAGTGGATATCTCTCAAAATACTGCACAAAGAGTTCAGGGCCATGAAGCAGCAGTTGGAGTTCAAGCATCAAGATTCTCTAGAGCTATGTTTTGAATTTCTGCATCACAATTCCATTGACAACTCATATCTGTAGCAGATGGCTGAAAGTTAATAGATGACTAACTTCACAGTCATTAGTGTGCCCTGGAAAGACAAAAGCAAGGGAAGCAACAACTGCCTCTGTCCGATGAAGTTCAAAGTTCCTTCTCGGCATGAATGAATTACTACCAAGTGCAAGTCTCTTTCCTTGTGTTAGAGATAGCCCCACAGTAGGGTGGAGGATCCTGCTGAGGGGAGGGAGTTCTTAAAATCTTTTATGAAGGGTAGATTGTCTATACTCACATTTGGTAGTTCTGGCTAAACTATAAATTTGGTCAAAATGTGGTACTCATGACAAAGAAAAAAGTAAGTACCTCCCATAGACAAAGACTTTTTTAAGAAAAGCAAATAGGTATATAAGCTAGGATGACCAAGAAAACTATGCAAAAGGATAATGCGTTCCCAATCTTTGCTAGAAATTCATCCAGACACGTGATGTATGTATTCTGTCTTCCTAGCTAGAAAGTGAAGCCTGAACCTTGTAGGACTGCTTCATTGATAAACAGAGTAGGTGGCTCCACTCTGCCAAGCACACAGCACCACACAAGCTCTGCTTATCCAACAGTCAAATCTTATATCCTAAGAACTTAGTCAGGGCCAAAAGTTCTGACTCAGTCTTCTCTGGGGAGATCTGTTACTGGTGATGCTGTGGCTAAATATGACAAATCTACCCCCTTCGTGGTTGCACTTTCACGCTCAGAACTCACCACACAAAGGCGGCACCTTTAGCAGGCAGTATCACTTTCCTCACCAACAATGCTTTCTCAAAAAGGCACAGTAAAATGAAAACAGAATTTAGTTCAAAGCTAAATTACTCCAGTCAGCCCATTTGGACAAAGCGTAGGCATTCTCCCCGAGTTCAGGCACTCAGCAGTTTGGGAAGGTGCGCTGTTAAAAAAAAGTAGGGCAACTGAGACAGGTTCAGAGGCAGATCTCAGAGCCTGCGGTCTAAACCAAAGCACAGGTCAAAGCAGTCAGCTGCAAACTGATGAGTCAAAAATAAATCAGACAAGAACAGAAACAGTATTAGCAACTTGACCACAGATTTCCACATTCCAGTGCAGGATGTTGGAATATGAAACACAGCTAATGTGAGAGGCACTGAGAAATTCATTTAAATTTCCACAGGCTTCAGGTTTCCCAGATGAAAATTCCCAATAAAGAAGGCCTTTCTCTCCCAGGGGTTGTCACATGCTGGGGAGAAGGACACTATGAGAGGAGGTAAAACACACAAGACTCTGTTATCTTTGCTCATCAAGTGATATCTTATAACCTTACCTAATAGATTGGTCAACCACAAGGCCAAGTCTTCTTTCATCGGCAGCAAATTAGCTTCATGTCTGCTGGCCAGCCACTGGCTGTACTGATGCATATCAGACAGGCCAGGTCCGCTGCGAACCTTAGGGCTCAGGGCAGTGCACATCATTTATCCACTCCTGACACCTGCTGTGGAGACAAAAGCGCAAGCGCTTTTCATACAGGTAAAATTTCTAAAATTCCACCACCATGACATTGTAATAAGGCTCATCCATGGGATTCCGTGAGGTTAGGTCAGGTTATTAATTATTAAACCCAGAGACATTATGTGCTTTATTTGTCTGGCTCTCTCACTTTTAGCCAGTCACTTGGTAACAGCAACAGTCAAAGGTCAAGGAGAAAGTCAAACAATAAATGCTTAGCTCATGAAAAACAATGTATTTGGAAAGGGCCAGCTTCAGGAACAAGAAATCCCATTCATGCAAACACTGTAAGATGTGGTTACATTGAGATTTTAGTGTCTGATCTATTTTTTAAGCAAAGATTTCTACAGAATTTGAGTGCTGAACATGAGCACTCACTTTATTCACACAATCCATAGAAAACACTTGGGAACTGTTGGCAAGAGGGATGCCTCTAAAAATTAAGCAAGCATGATGCAGTTTGTGGGTGGCGGCAAACTCACCCAAGGACTCGTGATTTAGAGAACTAAGTACTGGGTAGGAGACGAGGGGTCTTAATAGACTCTCCACTATAATTCTGAAAGTCACAGAAGACCAAAATCAGAGGGGATCCATAGCACAAGCAATCTAACTCCATGGCATCACAGTAGAGTTGGGCTAAAATCTTGATCTTCAAACCCCGAGAACTCTTTCCATGAAGACAGTCGGACAGAACACACTAGTGGAAGACAGTGTCTAATAACAACTGCCTCTGGTGGCCTTTGCCCTCTAGCATGATTTTCTCCTGGCTCTGAATCTTCCTGAATTTTGTTCTGCAAATTGAGTTTTGTCTGTAATCATTTTAGAGTAGAAATACTCCAATGTTTTACATCTAAAGTAAAAATGGCAGAGAATTTGCTTAGCATGTTAGAAATCCTGTGATAATGCACACTGCAATAAAAACAAATAACTAAAATAAGATTATTTCATAACCTGATCACTTCACTGTATGTGTAGTATAAAACCTTTATTTGAATCATAGAAAAAGGATTTAAATAAATAAGCACTTTAAACTATGCAAATATATTTAAGTGTTTAAATATTTAAGTTGGCATTAAGTATAACATCTTTGTATGAGCTATTTTGGGGGTAATATGGTCACAAGTAACTCAAGGTGGCCTCAGAATGTTATCTATATAACTGAGGGTGACCTTGATCTTCTGATCCTCCTGTCCCTCCTCCTGAGTTCTGGGATTAAAGCTCTGTCCACCATACTTGTATATGGAAGGCTGGGAAACAATCTCAGGGCCTCTTACATGGTAGGCAAGCACTCTCTTAGTGAGCTACAACTCTGCCCTATATGAATTATTTGTAAGACCTGGTTCTACTTAAGTAAAATAAATAAATTGAAGCTATCTTTTATCTGAAATATAATTATTCCAGTTTTGTTTACAATAGCTCAATCATTTCATTTAGAGTCCTTTTTACCCTGACCAGCTCTAGCTACAAATCAGTATAATCATAAAAGAAGCAAAAGAAGCACAACCAAATGACAATAAACACAAGAGTATGTGCGGAAGGCAAGCTGTGAGATGCACATGACATCCTAGATATTTCATCTGAGAATTCCAAAGTGACCAAGTTACACGCTACCTTTGTGGTTTTACTCTTTAAAACTTTGCACAATGGTCCTTTGTAGTTATTCTCAAACTCTGATTTATTTAATTTCTTTTAAAAATTTACATTTGAATAAATAATCTAGTTATATTTATTTAATTCAAAATGTGGTTATCTCCAAAATCGTAGAAAAAAACAATTTTGTTGGGAGAGGTAGTAAATACATAAAGTATATAATACATACACAACTGAAAGATACAATTGCACTTACTCTTTTGCCATTCTCTAAGTATCTGAAATGAAGCATTAGGAAGATGATCTGTGTTTACTACACCTTGTCATAGGCTCCAAGTTTGTTAAAGTAAGAGTTGGAATTTTGCTGTTGTTTACTCTCTCCCAGTTAATACCACCATCACTTGGAGTTTCTCTAAACTTCTGTGATTTAACATCAAAAACACCTGAAATATTTTCAATCCCAATTCTTTTAAAACTATGCTCATTATCAGCAAAACAATACCTCTGTCTGTAGCTAATCAGGATCTTACAGGATGGCTAGCCTGTCAACAAGCATGTAATCAATCATATATCTAACAAAAGAGTCATACACTTAAATAACTAATTGAAATCTTAAAAGGGTTGCCTCCAAAATGCCTCCTTCTCAAGACACAATCTCTCCCACCACTTCCCTGAAAGTAAGATACAGTCTCACAGTAACTCTACCTCCACCCTATTGTGTGCCCTGTGACTCCCACTGAAGCTTCAGAGCCCTGTGTTGCTCTACAAAGGCAAGAATACGCCTCAGGTTCTGAAGCTCATTGTCCAGTGCAGAATCCATCAGGGGATCGCTTACAGTGAACCTAATGGCATGGAACAGTTCCAGTGAGTCAGAGGGACACAATCCTTCCCCTCAGCAGTTCTCAACAGTGAAGTAGTTATTTTCCTTGACACTTGCACCTTTATTTCCCATGCAATTGCTCTTGCGTTTCACCAGAAATGTAATCCGAACTATCTCCTAATATGAATTGATGAATCACTAAAAAAAAGTAAAGATAACTAAGCTAGTTTTATTTTGATATTTTGTACATAACCAAAATTTTAGTAGAGATGGTCAGTTAATATGGGGTCAGATTTTTTTTCCAAAGGTCAATGTGAGAGAAAGAAGGCTTAAGGGTAACTCAAATACTATAAAGGTTAAAGGACTAAATTATGATAAACACAGAGAGACACAAAGATATTTTAACAGCCAAGACTTGTCTAAGTCCTCTCTAAAAGGAAGATGGGCAACCTAATTTCTCTTGTTCCATTATTCATACTTAAAACCATCACTACATTGAGCACAACTCAGTGGGTTTCCTTAAAGTCTCTATATTCAGGCCTTAGAATTGGCTGAAATTGGGCCAGGAGATGATGGCACACACCTTTAACTCCAGCACTCAGGAGGCAGAGGCAGGTGGATCTCTGTGAGTTTGAGGCCAGCCTGGTCTAAAGAGTGAGTTCCAGGACAGTCAGAGAGCTACACAGAGAGACTCTGTCTTGGGGTGGGGGGAGGGGGGGAGAGACAGCACAGAACAAAGAACAATTTGCTGAAATCAGATAGGAAGAAGAAATGGATCCAGCTAGAAGGAAGAAAATATAGAATCTGAGGAATTCACTGCATGGTGAAGTAGACTCTCACTGAAATGACTGAGCTGGAAGGAAGAAATGAATGAATGTAAGAAAGCAAGGAAACAAGCAAGAAAGCACACAGGGGGAGGGGAGGGAAGGAAGAAAGGAAGGAGGGAAGGAAAAGGAAAGGCTAGAGTTAATGACAGTAGAAGGGGGACTTGGAGGCAGAAGAGGAAAAATGGAAGGGAGAAAAAGGAGATGATAATTGGAAGATTGAGATGATCAAAGTATATTAAACATATTACCTATATAATTAATAAAAGATAAAAATTAAAAAATAAAGATATGAATCACTTAGTAAATCTAATTTAGTTCAACTTTTAAAAATTTAAAAGTTCATAACAGTTCAATAAAAAGGTAACTTAGGAATTTGATCCTTTTATAATTTATAATAAATATTGAGTGTACCTAGATGAACTGCATTATATCCTAAGGAAAAACTAGGGAAAAAAATCATTCCAGTTCTTTGGAATGCATTTAAAGTTTCTCAGACTACTGAACAGAAAAGTCAGGATAAGGAGAAAAAGAATCCATAGCTTAACACTGAAAGATATTCTCAACAAAATTTATGTAATCCAAATATTCTAAATTGTCAAACAACTACTCTGTTAAGTATTAAACAATCAATTGGAAAGACTGAGACCTCAAATATGTGATACATGTGAACAAATTCACTAAATTGGAACTTCTACAAGCTTTCTATGAGTAACTGAACTGTAAAGACTTGGAATGCATAAAAATAAATCCTAAAGGGCAAAACATGCAAAATCCTTCAAAGATTGTATATTTTCCCTTTCTTTCCATAGTAAAGGTGACTCTGGCATATCGATTGTGGATGTGATGAGGCTTGGACAACCCAAGGGAAGAGGAAGAAGCTAACGAGCCTGAAAGTAAAGCACCACTCTAAAGACTGTTTAGCCCATTACTCCAGAATGCAGCTGTCCATGCCACCGAGGGGCTTGCTTTGATTGTGGCCAAAATGCTTTCTCCCATCTCTAGAAGGCTGGCATGACAGAAAAAACATACTTCAGTATTATATGGAATATAAATTATAAAGAAAGAAAAAAACAAAAGCAAAAAAAAGATTTTACTACTCTTGTCTTCTGTGAGATTCCACATTAGGAAGACTAATGAATGAATAGAATGAAAAAGATGAAATCCAACATTCTAAGGTGAAGTAATGGCTCCATAGCCTAACCATTTAGAAACTGTACATACCATGGAAGTTTTCTCTTTTTATCTGAGTTGTTCAGTGTGTACTGTGGACAAGAGCATTTCAAAGATAACTGTGAAGATTCAACATTTATGACATTACTTGGCAAATATTTTAACTTCAATGCATTTTATATGCAATCTAAATCATCACCATCACATACCGAAATAAAACATCCAATGACTTATTTTGGAAAGATGTTCTGTAACAAAATACGATTTTCCCATATAACTCTCAATCATTATTATGAAAAGATAGAAGAGCTGGAAATGTCAACTTGTCATTAAAGATCCAAAATTCTCCTCATGTTGAGGAAGTTGCACCCAAGCTTATATGCCAAATATTAAGCAGTAAAATGAGTATATAGGGTTAAAAATGATAAAGAATATTGCATTTTGATATAGTTAAGGATCATAAGCTATTAATATGACAAGATTAAGTGCTCATTGAAACAAATAGATGGCTACAGATATTACCAAAATCTCCTTTCTGTCTCTCTCTCTCTCCCTCCACCCCTCTCATCTCCTTTACAAAAAGTCACTAAAAGTAGTGAGGCCCAATGAATGTGCAATCAAGAGTCCTGCCTTTAAAAGCAACCTTGACTCACTTCTACAATGTTGACCTCACTTTTAACCATTAAATTTTATGTGTTAAAGGTTCCAAGGCAGAAACAAAGATTATAGGTCATTAAGACTGTCTTTTAAAATGAAAAACAAAATTAATGCATCAATCCAAAAATTCTTCCAAAATCTAGCAGGACAAAATGTCATTTTTGAAATGGACTCAAAGAATGAAAGTCCACAGATGATTTGTACCATTTCCTGAAAACTTTATTGTCATGTGACTTATTTTGACCAACCAGTAATATCTCTGCAAAATGTAGATCCTCAACCAATGTCCAGAATGCAAAATGTTTGCTGTTACTATTTTTCCCTTCTATTAAAAACAGAATTTTTTCCTCATGTAATAAAGTCTGATTATGAATTCCCTTCCTTCTACTCCTCCCAGTTCCTCCCCACCTCCCCTCTGGTTCAGATCCACTCCTTTTCTGTCTCTCATTAGAATACTAGTGTTATGCAATCGGTTGGTGGTTTAATTTGGTTTGACTATGTAGTCCAGTCTACACCAACTCATTACGTAGTCCACAAGCTTAGCCTACAATTTAAGTACTCCTGCATCAACCTCCCAAGTGCTGGGATCACATGTCTTCACTCCTATTCCAAGTTATGAATGTGAAACCTCATTAAAAGTGCTAATCAGAAAATAAAGTCCACAATTTAATCATAAACACATTTTCAGATCTTGAATTGACACTATAACCTCTGTCAAGTGACTAAATCTAATATAAACTCAGCAAATATCAAGCAAAGTAACATACAACTTTAATTAACTGGAGACTAGACTCAAAAGGTCCTTGGAAAATCTGCATAGGAGAAATCTCATATATTCCTAAGAGATTGGGAGCCTAGGAAGATATTTTGCCTAAAGTAATGGGATAGTCACACAGTCATTAAATCTCTGTATCCTTCTTGTACATAGACTATGTTTTTAACTCTTTGGGCATCTCTTTCTTATTGACAGCCCCATGGTGACTTATCTTGGATAAAATGTTTAAACACACACACACACACACACACACACACACACACACCTCTTTCTCAAGACAAAGTATTTCTGCCAGTTGAGATTTTTTGTTAAGTCACTGTTCTCAAAATCCTACTAAACCATTCTCCCTAACAGTGAAGCGCATACTTTTAGAATTCTGCCAGATTAAATTGAGACAATTTGAGCAGAAAACCATCTAAAGTCACTAACTGGAAATTGTAATGGCTCATATCAAAAGTCTATATAAATTGATTTGGTAAGCCTTAATTCACAAGAAGATTTATGTTTTGTTCATAACACAAAAATTATATTTTAACTAAAATGCAGGAATAAAATATCATAATTCAGCATTCTATTCAGATATATATGCAATATATGTGTAATATATGTTATATGTTATATATGTGCAAGATAGATAGATAGATTCTTCATGTAAAGAGAAAACAATAAACTCAGTCGAATGGCCCCTGAAAAACTTCGATACACGGAGTTTCCAAGTACCTTCACCCACCTTTACAAGAGCTATTTCTACTTTCTTCCTTGTTCTTTCCTCTAGTCTAACAACACTGAGAGGAAAACTTCAGTAGCAATTCAAGAAAGTGGAAGAAACCATAAAAGTAATGTTATAATTTCTGCAGAAATTAAAAAAAAAATCCTGGAAATATGTTGTTAGAAACACACCAGTTGTTTTAACTAGCTTAGGTCTTCAGAACTCCCGGAACCTGCACAGCTGACCTCCAGTCTCAAAGTTCTAAATGGCATGTGGCTGCAGGTTAAATTAAGTCCTGAAGTTTACCACACCTTCAAGCTCAAAGTTTAACTAAGGTTTGGTACCAGGATGCTAGAAAACTCGGTGGGCAATCACAAGTGAATTCTGCCGTATGAATTTATGTCCTAGCAAACCACAATCCACAGCACAAAGTTGGATACTTATTGATACAATAAGTGAAGAGATACATATAAAGCTCAGTAGCACAGGGTCAAAACCCAAACTACCTTTCCTGGTCAGAAACTTCTCAGACAGCTCTCAGCAGACTTCGCTGGGCATGGTCAAGGCACAGCACCCCAGTCTTAGTTCCTCTGGCTCTTACCTTCTCTTAAGCAGTCAGAACCTGAACACCCATATTGGAAAGGACCACCACCACACTCTCCACAGCTAGAGCAGGGCATTCCTTGAAGAAGGGCTCATAGATCTATGCCAAAGACAAGCCAGGCAAATCAGATGTGAGCTGTAGCTATGAGCAAAGACTAAGAGGTAGGGGGAAGCAGCAATGAGCACAGGGTTTGTTCTCAGCCCTGCCTCTCAGAGTCTCTTGGGACAGGTGGAAAGGGAAGGAGGACTTCCTGTGCCTGGCGGATACTCCCAACTTGTCTGAGCCTTTATTTAACACCGAAAGACCAGATGGGTGTCCCTCTGAACATATAGGTCTTATTTCCTCTGCATAAAATCTCATGTGCACAATTCATCAAGCTTTGTTGGAGAGGTTTGGGATAGTAGGTGGAAAGTTAATTAAAAAAAAGTTGAATATAAAGAAGATAGAAAAAACAAAGACTATGAATAAAAAATAGTAAACTGGAAGAAAAATCGACCCCACCTTCATGTGTATTAGAATACAGAAAACAGAAAATGCTAGGAACTGAGCTTGCTCTCACATTAGGAACTCGAAATGTCTGGGCCAAGTCAATCAGTTATAGAGTTGATAAAACTTAATTTTGCCAGGGCTAATTAACACCTCCAAAGAGACCTTGGCTCCTTTGCTCCCTAAACAGGTTCGGATTTCAGTCATCTTGGGCTGGGCTAAAATGAAATATCACATCAAAATACAAATGTATGGATAAAATAGCATTTGTTCACACTCATAAGAAGGTTCAATTCTACCCAACTCGTTCACAAAGTCACCCCAAATTACATCACAACCTCTTCTTCCTCGCTCCCATTAAATCAAACCTCAAACCCTCAGCAAGTGTGACTAAGGCAGACAAGCAACCCAAGACCCTTCGCCCCCCATAGCCACAGAGCAGGGCATTACAGGCTTGCTTGAGCATCACGCATGTGTACGTTTATGTCCTCGCGCTGAGACTTTCTCACTTCCGCCCCTGGTTGGCTGAGCTGTCCCAGAGGGCTTCTGGTGCTGCTCAACAATAGCGATAGAGGGATGGAAGCTGTTTCCAGGGCATCAGGAGATCCCCCNTGAGCAGCAATGAGCAGTACTCACCCTCGGGCTGCTTCCAGGCCCCTCCCCCCGCGCCCTCCTGCAGTAGCTCAGCTGGGGCCCCTCCTGGTTGCCGGCCCCCCCACCCCTGCGTGCTCACCAAGCCTGAGCCCACTGCTCCCCGCAGCTCAGCAATAGCAGCTCAGCAGTGCAGGCGCTCCCGGCTGCGCCCCTGTGACTTCTCCAGACACAGGTCCTGTGGCCTGGGCTCCCCGCAGCACAGCAGCACCTTGGCGGCAGCTGTGTCCGCGCCGCCCCTCTTCATACTTCTGTGATGGCTCCTCTTGGTGCTGTTTGGGAAAATGATTTTAATCCCACTCGCCAGAAACAGATTTCCTACATTTCATCAGTCCACACGGACTGAGCGGAAGTAAAATGCTTACTTTTTTCTGATGGACAGCAAACGCAGTTGACACTGATTTACCCTTCAAATGGGAGAGATTGTATTACGAGCCCTTGGCAGCAATTCCAAGTTGGGGCCAAGCCCCAGCCCCTTGCTTGTCCCCCAAACACTAACCTAAGAGAGAAGGAGTGGGGAGAGGGAAAGGGATCATATTTAACGTCAGGGTTTTAACAGTAAATGCCTTTAGCACAATGTTAAAATCGGGTGTTGGAAAAGTTTTCTTTTCTGGCCTGTGAGTGTGCACACTCAGCGGTGTGAGCTTTCTAGTAACTCGGGCCAGGGTTCATTCCAAATAAAAGAATTTGATGTCTTACAATTCTGTTTAAATATCAGATTTTAGAATGGTCTGCACCCAGGGCTGTTTCCACTTTAGAAAAGAAATGTGAGTCTGTCCTTCCTTCTCTCAGGCACACATAGTTCAGTGTTGTGTTGAATATCACAGACAATTTAACTCAACTGTCGTGTATTAGGACATGAACTTTAAGATGAAAAGCTTTGTATGAAGTAGACAGATGTTGGGCTGTCTCAATCACCTCTGAAGGGCAGTGGCCTCTAGCTCAGCGTCGGGTTTCCACTTCCCACTGTCTGCTGCAAGGAATCACCTTGTGTTCTCCATCAATTCGGTCATGTACTTCTCCATGTACATGACTACAGCTCACAAGTTCTCTGATCCCCAGGTACCAGGTTAAAATAGAGTGAGGCACGCTCACATGCCTTCCCAGAAAACAACACAACCAACTACCCATCAATGTACAACAGCAAAATAATGCAGACAACTGTGGCCGGCACCTACTATTGCTTCCATCTGGAAAGGTAACTTTTCCAACAGTTCTAATAGCTGAAAATGGCACCAGCTATTGGCTTGCAGTGGCAACACAAACATGAAAAAGAGAAAAGACAGCAACAGAAAGGCTTAGGATAGTGGAGGTTTTCATTGCAGTTAGATTTGCTACTGCAACTGTTGGCTGCACAGCCCTCCTAGCACCCCAGAAGAACACAGGACGGCTCCTCACATTGAGAACATACAGCATCTAAAAATGACCTACATAAAAAACAAAACAAAAACCAAGCAGACGAAACTTGGTGAACTGGAATGCAAAAACATGAGTAATACCATTTCTCAGTTTGACCAGGTTTGAGTTTTCATAAAAACCCCCACAAGGGATTTCAAATTTCTGATCCTTTACATAAAAAGCTTATATCCTTGATGATAATTTTTATGACCAAAACATCATCATCCAATAAATGTTAATGTACATGTTTTGAACAGTTAACACAAGAGTTCAAAAGTTTACCACCCTGGACATTCAAATCCTTTTACTTTAGATAAAACAATCTTGTCTCATTATTCATTACTTCAGTTAAAAAAAGGCAAGTTCTGAGATATTTTTGCTGATCCAGGGATAATTCTAAACGTGTATTAGAAAATAAGACCTTCAAGGGCACGCACTGAATTAATTTAATCACA
>LOJH01026799.1:0-18276 GCA_001685095.1 Ellobius talpinus
TCTCTCTCTCTCTCTCTCTCTCTCTCTCTCTCTCTCTCTCTGTCCAGGATTTAGTGACAATGTGACAATGATTCTATCTCATGAATTTGAGGGCCCAATTGCAGTACATTAATTATTCCAAGTGTGGGTGATTTGTATCATGTTGGCATTGCTTTCTGCTCAGCAGCTAAACAGGAAACTCTTGTAGGGACCAGCCAACATCAGGCCCAATAGATAAAGGTACACTGTGGTACGCATCCACCAGGGCCTCATGGACAAGGAGGGATGGGATTACATACAGTGCCAGGCAGTGCAGCATAAAGCCTGGCATTAACGGCTCAAATAGATCTGAATATTGAAGAATTTACACTGAGGTTGGGTCAAGGTTATAACTTATCTAGAAGAGATAAAGGACACACAATATGGATACGATTTCTGACATAAATAAAAGAACAAGAGAACTGAGTCTAAAAATGGATTTTTCTGAAGTCTGCTGAGGCTACACTTAATGACATGCATTTTAGAGATGCTTTATCTCCCAGTGAGTGTCCGAAGTACAGACCTTACACTTTAAGCCTGGATATATCATCTCCTCTGAACACACCATCCATTGTAAGAATCATTAGGCCCTGTGATAATAGGGATAAAAGCACACACAGCCATAGGAGAAGCAGAGGCAACATGACATATTTATTTCTTCGACTTTCAGTTAGGCGAACATTCTGGGTGAGATCACGAAACTTCAGTTACTAACTTAAATTATGTTATTTGATTCTAAGTGCTTCCCCCATCCTCAGTAATCATTGCTTCTAAAATTAACCTCATTTTGATAGATATAAATGAAAATCGTACAGTATTGCACTTCTGTTTAATTTTTGGTAACATAAACTGTTTCCATAGAGTAAATAATCTAGAAAAGAAATTGAATAAGATTCAAGCCTCAGATTTCGGACAAATCACGTGGGAAACCTCATAATTATTGTTCCTCAAAGTACAAGTCCATGCGCATAATTGCTATTAGTCAGCTGTTTTTAAATTCCCATTAACTCATCTTCCAAAATGGAAACACTGTTTTCTTCTACAAGTTCTGCTTGCTTTGGTTCTGACAGTCTTTCTCACATCTGTGGAGAGGAACAACCCAGAATAGTGAACTGTTAACATTTAGGCTATGATTTCAGAGCCTTGATGAAAAACACCTTCATTGCATGCATAAAATTAAACTTTATACTATCATGATTTCTATTTTTCATTTAAAACAGTATAAATTATGCATAAGAAGCAGAAGAGAAGAATGATAAGGTGGGAATACCAGAGGCATAAGTCAGGAACCCTTATCAATACCATAAAGTTATTTTTCAGTATGGGTGGCCATTCTTTCTGTCCCCTAGAATGTTTGAGAAATCATTTGGAGAGTAGATTCATTGGTGAATGGACTGACTTGACTGAAGTTTATTAGTCCAAAGCATGGAAGGATGGTATCAACATCGACACTACATCTTTTTCAGAGGATGGTTCCCCACAGCTCATGTATCTGAAGCCTGGGAGTTGTAAGGGGCATGGATGGTGCATAAATATTGTAACCCTTAGCCCATTGACCTCATGTGATAAAAGGCCCACAATGCTCAAAGTCAGTACCGATGGTTGAGACTGTATCTCTGAGGCGTTACATGAGATTTCTAGTTGCTTTGTGAGATTGGGGCAGAACGTATATAGAGAAAGAAACAGCCCCTAGAAGGTTTAAGGATGCCAAGTGTGGTGGTGGCTAACAAATCTTGCAAAGTGTTCTTTCCTACCCCAAGTGGGCCAACTTTAGGCAGCAGCTTGATATGCAGCTCAGCCCGCCCATCAGAAACAGAGCCCAGTATTGTATGCCGGGTGCAACAAAGGGCGCACGCTAGGCTGCGCAGCTCCCATGAGCAGCACATGTCTACTTGGTATTCTAGAGACTCAGTTTTAGGCAAGCATTGATGTGAGTGGCACAGATTGTTCAGTTGGAGAGCTTTTCTCCAGAGGTCTCGACCTAAATAAGAGAAGGATGTCAATCCACTCTGCAGTTCCTAAGTGACACTCTATGTGACTACACCACTGGCAGTAAGCCTGTCACTGAATATGTAACACAGTCCGTTAAGGGAACATAGATCAGAGCTGAGCAGTGACCACACCCATTCATAGTTCCATTTATACAAGACTGTTGTGGACGCTGAGGAGCAACAATAGCTCCAAGGTGGAGAGTTCTCTGTTAATAGGATACAGCAATGCATTGGGTTTGCTTCTGGCAGTAGAACAAAACAGTGAAGTTTCCCAAATACAGGCAGGGGAGGTGCTGCCCAGACCAGCCCAACAGCAGAAGGAAACAGTATTTCTAGACACAAGAGGTTTGTTTGTAGGAATTCACACCACTTGTGACAATGTCCTGAAGACCCATACACAGAGGAGAGAAGGTGGGCATGGAATCCCATTGCTGGCTGAGGAGCTGTAACTGTTTAATAGCTTCTGGGAGAAGGAGAATCAGATATGAATAATGATGTGACCCCTAGTAGGTTGACCACACATCAGGGCAACCCCGAGGCTAGCTAAGCAATATAAACTGGAGTCAATGAGAGGAAAATGTAATCCCAAAGTTGAGTGGGAAAGTATGGGAGGATTGAGAGGGTGAGAAAGGGGGCAGGGAGTAAAGATTTTCAAAATACATGGCATAACTTTTTCTAAGAATTAATAAAAATATTATTTAATAAAGATGAAAAAGGCTAAGTATTAGAAAATGGGTTTCTAATACTTATCGGGTCCACTGTAAATGAATATCTCAGCTCCAGTTTATGCAGAGATCACACCATTTTGCAGGGAGAAAGGGAGAATATAGGGGAGGATGTCAGAACTTACACCAGGTAAGGAAGGGAACTTGTAAAATCCAGGAAGGATGCAACATGACACTTTCTGAAATTCTCATCTTGCTTCTTTCAGGACCTAGGAGCAGGAGTCACTTCCTTGCATACTTTCTTCAAATGTATGTCTCTCTAGGGTCTTGAGAAGAGAGAGGCTCTGGGAAGCAGTTCTTAATCTCCAGGAGACAGACAGACAGACAGATAGGACTTATAAACAAAAGGCTGTAAAGTTTTAAAAGTAACAACTCCAGAAACTTTACATTTGTAATCAGAGGATCCTATTTGCTTGTCATCGGTTTGGCTAGAGAAAACAGTAAGCTCTCGTGGTAGCTTCAATCTTTCTCAGGCAGGAGGTTTGAGAAGCTGCAATGATCTTCCTAGGACTGTAGCCTTGATTTGTCAGAAACCATTCTGCCCTCTCCATTTCCTGTGGATGGAATTTGTGTGAGAGGCGATTGCTTCTGCTGGAGCTGGCTGAGGCTTCTTTGAGAGACATGGTCTTAGCGGCCAGTTAAAGTTTGCTCAAAGAGAGTCTCACAATGGAACATATGCCCTCCCCACCTGACAAGGGTCATGGAAACTTCTTGCAACTGTAAGCCCTCATGTCTAAACTGGTCACTACAAAATTGCCCTATCAGCCATAAGGTCTCCCTGGGTCAGTGTTTGGTTGGAACAAAACTCCTTTAGTGCCATTAGCAAGATAAACATCTGCTTGATAAGAGAGGTGTGTGCTTTGTTATATCTGGGATGACAAGCACTGAATCCTAGAAACTATCTCTAGCTGGAGGCTTCCTCTTTCTCATATGCTGCCTTGACAAATTAATTAATAAATGAATGAATTAATAAGAGACATTTAACTCAAAAGGTACTGGGACTAATTGTTAGAACTTCCTCAATACTGTAGAAAACGCTCTTTGAATTCTCACGGCAGAGACAAACAAGTGCAGGGCACATTGATGTCTCTTGTCCAGTTAGATACAAATAACTAATTTCATTGTCCTGGTCTACTCAACCGTGCCACATTCCCTTTTTCCCTTTTTTCACCTTTATAAACACTGATCAAACCCACTGAGATGAATCCTGGCATCCCTTCTCTGTTTAGGGTGGGTATGTTATTGAGAGCATGACTTGGGATCCTGTGTCTTTGATCCACAGAAGCATGGTCCCACCTATGTATGGAGTCAAGAGTCCTTGGTGGTCTCTTCCTTTAAGATAGCAGAGAGGCAAACGGGGTAGATTAGTGTGATATTCTACTGTTCTTTCTTCTGAGTGCCCTGGCTTTGGATCATAGCTCCCACAATCTAGGTATTGGGGTCACTCAACATTGAGGAATATTAGCTGATATATCTGCTAGTCTAGTTTTAGGCTCTTCTTTACCTAGCAGTCTGGATTCTGTTTATATTAGTGGGGCATATAGTTCCCCCCCACACCACCTTTTTTTGCTAACTTTGGTTAAACTCACATAAGGGCATAGTTTTCAAGTAATCCAACCCCATGCCCAGTTACCCTAATAACATTAATTAAATTATATCTGCTTCCAGTAACCAGGCTAGGCGTGTTTTCCAGGGATGGCAATATGTCTGAAATAATTAACCTAAAACTGCTTTTCCAAGTTCCCATTCTCTAAGGACTCATCGGTATCTACATTGTAACGCCCACTTTAGGGTGATAAGAGCTTTGATACTCATCCCAATCTCTTCCAAAATAATCTCCCCAAGGAGGCCAAGCCTTCATCACAGTATCCAGGAATCACTGCAAACATCTCAGGCCTTGAACTGTCATCTCTGATGGGCTCTGATGTTATAGTGATAAATTGGGTTTGAGTCCTAATGTTTTATCTTTAAATTTGCTACCTTTAAGGAATCTTACAGTCCCTGCATTCTCAACTTCCAATACAACTACTTAATGCTCCCCATGTGCCTGGTTGTTCTAATGGGTACAAGTGTCCGTCCCTCTTCCATCATTAGTGCTAGGTCATACCTCTGCCACACCTTTTCTGATCAGAGTGGAAAATTTTGTCCATCCAGGAAGTATATTTGTATTAACTTCTGTAGCAGAAGGAGGCTGACGTTAATGTGCAGATTGAATCTTGAGAGTTCCCACAGCAGGGCTCAGCTTTCATTCTATTTCAAGGCCTCAGTTGGCAACCCACCCCAATTTCCACTCACTGACAGCAGTAATAAGAGAAGCCACTGTTTTGCTCCATTGACTGGACTTTGTCCATTGCTTTTGAACTATGATCAATGACTTCAGATGATGAATTAGTCCAGGCCACCATCCTTTCCACTTCCACAAAGCCATACACTTTCAGCACCCAGTGCTTGTAGCCAAAATCATCTTCTTAAAACTGAAGAAGTACTACTGGACAGCTTACTTTGTTTTTAGGATATCTGAAATGAAAACAGGCAGCTTTGGGGTCAAGAAAAAGGATAGAGCTGTCCACAGCAGGAGTCTTGAATTTTCTGTAAAATATTAGCATTTTCTTGCCATGGTTTCCTGGGTTTCAATCCACTGGTGCCCATAAAGAGATTCGAGTAATGAGTGTGTCTTCAAGGGTTTACCACAAGAGACAAGCATTAACTATAGGAAGCCTATATCAGTCTAGGATATGCAAATTTGCAGGGTGCTGCCTTGTTTCTGCTCCTGAGAGAGATAATTTCTGTGCCTTTTAAGGTTTCTTTCAAGTCTTCTCTTTGTTGTAGAGCATGGTCACAATTAGTCAAACAGACATTCTTGGCAAGAAACCTGGAAACAAGACAATCAGAACACTAACTTGGGGCAACTATACAAACACAGGGCCGATGGGGAATTATCTCCACAAAATGTAATTACCCTTCTGCAAATAATTTTATTTGAAACTCCTGCATAATTATTTAACTTTATCTTGTAGGTCATTTTAGAATCATTTGAGCTGGGTGTAGTGGCACAAGCTTCTAATCCCAGTTCGTGGGAGGCAAGAGCAACTAGATCTCTGTGAGTTCAAGGCCAGCTAAGTCTACATAGAAAGTTCCAGGGCAGACAGAGCTATGTAGAGAGACCCTGTCTCTAAAAACTAAAGCAAATAAAGTCATTTAAACATTTGTAATTTTGTACATGTTCCTTTTAGAAAGAAACTTAAATGCTGATACAAATTTATAATAGATCCGTGTTTAGAGGTTCTGTGAAGCCACATCTGTGACTTTCTAGATAAGAATAATCTTGGTTTAAGGAACCATTCTCATCCTTAGTGTGTAATATGTAACTTCATGGTCCTTGATTACAAAATAAAAAGATTTGGTGCCATAATTTTAAGGTGAGCGATAGAAGCAAGTCTTCAAATGGACCACTGATCCTTATTCTCCTTCTCATCCTTTTCTCATGCAATCAGCTGTAGCCACTGTGAACAGAATGATCTGATTTCCTTCCAGTAACTTAGTACATTAGACCCACCCAGACGTATTGACATTCTGAATTTCTGGAGACAAGGCAATGAGTGGCTCTGAGAGCCACGGGATCGGGCTTCTGCTGATTCATGCTCTGGTTTTAAAGTGCATTTATTCATTTATTTATTTGCTTCTCCCTTTCCCACCATGCTGGCTTTCAAACAAAGCTGAGCTATACAGTTGCTCAAATATGCATGCTTGGCTTAGGTAATTATCAATCAAGAATCTTGGCATAAGGCTTGATAGAGGTATCTCAGTATTGTTGGCTCCACTTACAAATGTAGCTCTTGCTCTCAGCCCATCAATGCTTTCACAGTAGCTACAATAGTGTTTTAATATGTGTCTTCCAGTAAGCCTTGTCTGATTTCAAGAAGGCCTCTTTCCACATTATCAATATTTTACAAAGCTATTAGATGCCAGATATACTTTAGTTCTTATACTCTGAGCATTCATGCACAATTTGCCATTATTGTTGTTAACGATGGCAATATTATTTTTGGATTGCCTTTTAGTTTGTCAGCATTAACATTTTATGAATGATTGATTAAATGAATGTTTGCCTTAATCTATTAGAAGTAATACTGAAGGATGAGTCCACCTTTAGAACATTACAGCTGTTCAAAGGTGTCATGGCAATCTATACATAAAATGTATATAAGTATGTCAAATTATAAATAAAATGAGCAAATAAATTGTGGGTCCAAATTAAGGTGTGTGTATTGTATGCATAGCATGAGCATGCTCATTCAGATATAAAATCATTTGGTGGCATTTAGCACAAACAAATGGCGCCATATTCATATATGTGAATGGGCATAAGAACATCCAAACTTTTCTGACACCAATCTCTTAATTCAATATTCTCTTGAGGATCAATTGAGTTAGCCTGAGATGATTTAGTTTAATATGATTATCTGCAACTCTAAAAAACAAATGTGAGATAGACAATTCGGACAGTAATACCCCAAAGTGTGTTGTTTAATTATATTATTCAGTTTAGTCAATAAGATAAGAGGGAAAGGAATTAAGATGTAGAGAAATGAGACACAAGGAGGACATGGAGGACACCCGTGGCTGAAAATTCAGGATCCATGATCTGATGTGATGACCTAGGCAGGAAACTCATAGAAAAGGGCTGTTGCCCCTCTCCAAGGTTCTGAAAGTCCAGGGGCTTCTGGGCTCCTCCTGTCAGTAGCTCATGCTTCTTGTACAATAGGAGATGGTTCTTTCCACCTTCTGAACTAACCTCAAACGTGGGAACAGAGAGTTAATGAAGTCTATATGTGCTTTATTTAGGCCTTCTCTTTCTGCAACAAAGCACCATGATTACAAAGCAAGTTGTGGAGAATAGGGTTTATTTGGTTCACACTTCCACATTGCTGTTCATTATTGAAGGAAGTCAAGACAGGTACTAAAACAGGGCAGGATGCTAGAGGTAGGAATTGATGCAGAAGCACTGGAGGAGTTCTGCTTACTGGCTTGTTTCTCGTGGTTTGTTTGTTCAGTGTGTTTTTTTTTTACTAGAACTCAGGACCACCTGCCCAGGTATAGCACCACCCACAATGGGTTGGACCCTCCCACATTGATCACTAATGAGAAAATGCCCTACAGCTGGATCTCAGGGAGGAATTTTCTCAACTGAGGACCCTTCTTCCCTGATGACTATAGCTTGTATCAAGTTGACATAAAATCAGTCCGTACAATATTAAAACATAAAATATATTTTTTCTTTTGTTGATCATGCAGTTCTGTTGTGTCTTCTGAGATCAGATGCCAAAACTCCAGATTGTACTGAGAAGCCCTGATCTAGTTACCTACACACACCTCTCCTACAAACTTGACTGCATCTACTATCTGGATCCTGGATGTTCATTGTTCATCTTTATTCTTTACTTTTAGTTTAAAATAAATGAATGTTTCAAACATCTACACACAGAGAGGGGAGCAGTATTTCCATAGTGATTTGAAACATGTGATTAGTCAAAGCTAGCCATATACTGATAAAGGCAGAAATGATGAAAACAACGCAAGACCACATGATATTACAGTGCTTTGTCATCTCTCTTGCTTCCATATTTTAAGTGTAATCTATTTTTTCTTATTATTATCCATGAGGTGTTTCTTTGTGCTTCAGCAAATGCTTGCTTCTCCCTCAAATCTATGTGTTGAAATCCAAGTCCCTTGTGTGAATGTCTTAGCAGCCAATTAGAGCCCGAGGGTGGAGTGTTCAAGAGTTGAATTTACTATCTTCATTAACCTTAGAGAGCTCTCTAATTTTTCCACTTAATGACACAGAAAGATCAAGGAAAACTGAGAAAACTCTAAGTCTCATGAGGTACTAAATCTTCCAAACACCTGTCTTGAAATTCTCAGCCTCCAGAATTATGAGAATTAAGTATGTTTAATCCACTCAGTCCATGGTATTATTCTATCACATCGAATATAAAAGGTTCTCTCTAGTTAGCCTCTCTCTGACCTCAGTCATCCTTGAGATTATGATGGCCAAGGAAGACCTGGAGTTTCCCCACAAGATTCAGGGATGTGAAGAATTCCAGAATCCCAGCTCAAGAGATTGGGGTAGATTTCTAAGACACAGACCTGTTAGAGCATGACAGGCCACATGGAATGTGAGTCACACCTTAAGGAGACATGGGACCATTGCTCACCATGCTTTTGAATCCTAGTCATTCGAGAGTTAACGTGTTCACTATTTATGCAAAATGTGTTTGAGATCTGTCTTCTCTGCCTCTCTTCTTCTCTTTCCTCTTTTCCCTCTTTTGCAGCCTTCTTTCTTTTCACTACCTTCTCCTACTTCTTTATCTATATATCTATATTTATATCTATCATCTATCTATCTCTATCATCTATCTATCTATCATCTATCTATCTACTTATCTATCTACCCATCTATCATCTATCTATCTATATCATCTATCATCTATCTATCTATCTACCTACCTACCTGGTAGATTTATTTACAATTTTACTCCTATCGGTATTCCTAGGTACTATTTGGTGTTTGTTTCATGGTTTTAGGACCAACAAAATCACCCAGATCCCAAACTCTGGAAATAATGACACTTCACCACTATTTCAGAGAAACCTCAGTTACTCCCTTTTTATTGTTTTTAGCGCATCACTTACATCCACATCTTATATCCAATATGGGTTCTGTAAAATCCAAACTGACCTAATAGGGAGGCATGTAATTCAAATGGGCATTCAGGTAGTGAGGAAGGTACATTCAGGGAGCTCTTTGCCTTGGATGGATAAGTTTGCTTCGTGAATTTGAATGGTCAGTTTACTCAAATCAAATACAGAGGCAGCACACATTGTATAGCTCAACATTGCAAGAGGAGCCTCCGTTCCAGCGGCATGAGCCACATCATAGTTTTATGTGCTTGGGACTGTTGATGACAAAGGACAAAATTAATGCTGACATTTAAAGCCTCATGAAACAAAAAAATAGAAGACTGACTCCTTATGAGCAAGAAACTTGAGTTGATACTTTCTACAGAAGAGTAACACAAAGCTTGGCTGAAAATTTTTCATCCCATATAAAAATGAGACCAGATGTTCCTTGATTTTCTGTACCATGTTCAAAAATGAAAAACAACCATCTAATTCAGGGAAATCCCACTTGAAGTTTTAAACCTCTTTTATGATTTCACATTATTTGTATAATACATATAAATGAAAAGGAATCATTGATACTGTCCGTATTCCATGGGCTCTCTCATAGAACTCCCCCTCATTTAAATTGCTATGACCTTCTGGCATGTATATTTGTATGATGCTTCATAAATACAGACTCATTCTAGCCTTTGTCTGTTTGATTATTTTCATCTTCTATCTTAATAAGTCTTCAGTCCCTTAGGAAGTAAAAGAGCTATTGCAGCAAAACACCGAGCTACCTAGAAGCCTGGCACATGGTTCCAATTGATTTTCACTCTTCTGTGACACCCACTTCTTGTTTAGAGATGTCTATAGGTTTACCTGTATAAGTCTCAAAGTGGGACTAGCCTTGATCTCCACATCCAGTCCACCTGAAAATTCCCTCATTAATTTTATAGACATAGAATTATTAGTTCCTCTTATTGCTAAATTTCACAGCATTCTCAGATTATAAAATTGAAACTTAAAAGGGCAGAAGAAGCCTCATGAAACAAAATGTGCTTCAGAAAATGCTTGCTTCTCGCTCCAATCTATGTGCTATATAGGGCTATATAGGAAATTACTAGGTAGGCTGAGGCTGCAGTTCAGCTGGTGGAAGGCTTGCCTAACATGCATAAAGCCCTGGGTTCAATCCCCTTCACTGCACACAGCAGGTATGCTGGTGCACACCTGTAACTTCAAAAGTTTGGAAGTGGAGAGAGAAGGATCCAGTTATCCTCAGGTATACAGAGAGTTCAAGGTCAACCTTGAGTAGATACCTGGTCTCAAACACACACGCACACAAACACGCTAAAGTTAGGGTTTGTTTGTTTGTTTGTTTGTTTTTGTTTTGCTCTGCATTTAGAATAAATACTTTAAACCCTGATGTGTTCTCACTCTCCTTTAACTTAAGGTAGGAAAAGAAGCTATAAAACTGACACATAGTTTAAGAGACATTAAAATTCAGCTAAGTATGAGGTATACATGCAATGGATGATTTTTAAAACAAACTAAAATCTGTCATTTGCTGAAACTGAGTGGAACTGGAGGATATTTTCAGTGGAATAAACCAATCCATAAAGAAAAAAAATCTATGGTCTCATTCATGGAAGCCAAACAGAAGATCTGGTTGGAGAAGAGAATCAGGATGAGGAGACCACTCCTAGGCCATAACATGTGCAAGCACACCGTGTTGGGGAGGGAACAGTGCTCTGGCCCAGAGGCTGAGTCAGGCTCTCAGGGATGCTTGCTGTGTTTATAAAGAACTGGGAAAGAGGAAGCTTAAGGCTTCTCAACACAAAGGAAAATAAAAGTCCAGGACTTGGGAATGCTAATCACTGTAAAGTGATTATTGCGAAAGGTGCTTGCTCTGAATTCTGGCCCCAGGGCCCTACAAACACAAATGAGATAATAGAAGTGAACCGTAAATTCCATGTGGTGTTGGCACAGGTGGAAAATAAGAGTGTTGGCTGCCTTCTCCTATTGTTAAAGGCTAATGTAAACTTTTAATAAGTTTTCTTAATCTGCTTTGTTAAGTAAACATGTATATATGTTATACACTTATATGCACTTATGAAATACTTCTTTATTTCCCAAGTTGAACACAATGCATTTAAGTGTAACTAGTAAATAAACTAAGTGAAGAAAATTATTATATTATGATAAAACTGAGTCCCTTAGAAATGGACTCTGAACACAGGCAATGAGCCTGATGCCTGCTTAGGGATTCTCTTAGGGAGACACTTATACTCCAGTGGGAACAGGCAGGATGAAGTGCATAGGACTAGTTGCCCCCAGTTTGCAACTGCGTCTTCTCCAACCCTGTCAGGAGCTCTGGATGGCACATTCCAATTATCCCAAATAAAAGCACAGGATATGGACATTTTGCCATTTGCTTTTGCAGTCATCAAGGTGAGTGGAATTGGGGCACATGATGTGAAATTCCCAAAGAATCCATAAAGAAATTAATGGTTTTTTTTGTTTTTTAAAAAGATGCAGCTCAGATCCATCAGCTGCTATCATTGTCTGTGTCTGCAAGATCGGTGAGCCAACCTTGAAGAGGGAGCCTGGTCATGTATTTCAGATAGAGAGAGAGTTGTGCCTCTTTCAGTTTTGAAATAAGTAAAACGTCAAACAGAACGCACAAAGTCTGCGATCTTTAGTCTAAAATCAAGTTCAACGATAAGAAAATGTAACAATTGAGGAAAACAGAAGTTCTCTTTAAGGAGGAGGGAGGACAGACTGCCAGGGAGTCACAGTCCAGACTCCAGTGGCCATTCCAGCACAACTTGCAGTTCTGCTTCAGTATCTTCCTTGCCTGTTGCTAGACAGGCACCATAACTAAATCCAAGAAATGACTACATCCTTCCAGTAACTTTGAAAAATAAATGAGCTGTTGCTCACATTTTGAAACATATTTAAGACAAACAAATTAAGCTTCAATTTTACCTAAAGTCTCTAAAGCAAAAGGCAGGAGCTGAATCGGCAGTGAAGGGCTGGTGCCCAGGCCCCATCTGCACACCACTTCCCTTTTATCTTCCAAGCAACCAACTCACTGAGTCAGGTAAAACCTGCAAATGGAAATATGTGTGCACTCTATGATGCTGCATCATTAAGAAAGCTTGGAAGGAAAAGAAACAGTATGCTGCTTTAATTTCTTTATCTGTTGGCTTCAGGGCAGCTGGGTATGTGGCCACCTTGACTTGGTTTTGCTGTTTTACAGTGGGCTGTGGGACTTTCTCAGTAAAGCATGGTTTTCTTAAATCAGTGTTCTGTCTAGTTTCAGCTTGGGTTCTGCTCATAGTTGTCCCTAAAATGTTTTCATTTTCTTAAATAATCTTTTGGCTATAGTAGAAATTAAAGACAATCATGGGAACCACTTTAAGTATAAGACAGAAGGGTGGGTAGGGCATAGTGGACATAACATCTTGTTTTAAAACAATAACATTTATTTAGATAAATCTCTCTCCACTATCTTTCGCTACCCCTTTCCTTCATTTCCCTTTCTCCTTCCCTCTCTCCTTAAGAGTTTGACAAACAAAGCATCATGAAAAAAACAAACATCACCCTCATTTTCAGCACTGAGGTCTCCCTTCCCTAGCTTTTTAGAACAGTTTTAATGAACTGTTTTCCTCCCGGAAACATAAGAGGAGTGTCACTAAGCCACAGATTTACCAGACAGTTTCTGCCCAGTCTGTCTATGCATTGCAGCCTGTGATGAATTGACTGAGCTCATCTGTCCTTTCTTCAGATCCAAAGAGCCAACACTGGGGTTCTTTCACCCCAATGTTAACTTCATTGTGGGTAAAGTTATCTACAAAGTCATCACTCACTCTACTATTGCACAAGTGTTGAAGAGAATAGAAATAAACAAAGCTCTGGGCTTATTGCCAAGATAGTCTGACAGTCACAGGCCATCACCATGAGCAACCCCCTCCTCCACGCCTGGGAATCTTCTGCAGAGCATAACACAGAGGCATCTTTGCTTTCCTGATCTGAGCTGCTGGCAAGTGTCCAAAGGGGACATATCACCAAACAGGATGACATGCACAATCACTGGTACTATATATCTGGCTTTCCCCCCCAGCTCTTGTGGCTAGTGTTCCAAATTACCATGTACAATCTATTAAACTCACTTTTTGAATCCTACTGAGCAGAACTATAGGAGGGGCGAACCTGGCTACAATAGGTAGTGGTATACTAGCCAGGACACAACATGATTCATGGGGAGACACATTAAAAGCTGCCTTGTAAACCTGTGGGAAATACGTGCAGAGACCTGGCTGCAGAATAATGACAAAGAATCCCCTCAGAGAATCATCTACAAAACATGATGTATATCAACCAACAAGGGAGAGGATTTATATGAGAGGCAGACAGATGGCAGCACCTGACAAGACGGCCAAGTATCAGGAGCTACTGTATCCAAGCAAGCATCCTACATCTTGGCAGAAGAAGGAAGTGGCAATGACTCATACTGGCCTACTGTTCCTGAGCCTTGTATTCCTAGGCTAATGGCTGTTGTTTCAAGTTGTGAGCAAATTATCACTAATCAGGTAGTAAAATCTGGCTGGAATTGGTGTTCTTCAGTTGCCTCCCAGGAGTCATTGTTGCTAAGTAGCAGTACTTACTCTCTGTATGTCTTCTTACACACACAAGAGCTACAGGATTTGTTTATGGTTCCAGCATCTATGAGGCATGGGAACTCCTGCTCAAATCACCACAAGCAGCACCCGAGCAAACTGACAGTCTGCAACCTTTTTGGGTCCATGCGTGGGTTGAGTTTTCCAGGAGAGTGAGTCCTGGGAGATCAGAATGCATGGGTGAATCGAGGTGGACCTGAGAGCTGCTGACTATGACTGGAGTCCCTGAGCCACAGCTGTCAGGAATGAGCAGAAATGGGGTAGAGAGGAAGGGCTGGATATAGAAAGGAGCATCTGAGTACAGTCTTGGTGGAGAGCACATTAACTTTTTTTTCTTTCTAGGAACAAAAAACATATTTCCAAAGATCCTCTGTAGAAAGAGAAAATGGCATTTTGTGAGTTGAATCAAGAGGCATTCCTACAACAAAGTTCTTTTTTTTTTCCTGAGAAGAAGAGATTTTGCTCCTACTCTGGTGCCTTCCAGCTTCCCTATTCCACTGAAGAATGATGGCTAATACTTTTGTATATGTGTTGCTTTTATTGGTTGATGAATAAAGCTTTTTTGACCCATTGCTTAACAGAGCAAAGCCAATGGGAAATCCGTATATATATATGGAGAGAGAGAGAGAGTAGGCAGAATCAGAAAGATGCAATGTAGCTGCTGAAGGAGGCAGACACCATGGAGCAGCTCAAGAAGTAAGAGGTAATAAATCCCAAGCCTCATGGTAAAATATAAATTAATAGAAATGGATTAATTTAAGATGTAAGAACTAGTTAATAAGAAGCCTGAGCTATTGGCCAAGCAGTGTTGTAATTAATATAGTTTCAGTGCGATTATTCAGGTCTTGGTGGCTGGGAAACAAATGAGCAGTCTCCAGTTACAGAAGAAGGCTTTAGGAGAAACCGTGATGGTGCAATAACAGTTGCAATGTCACAGTCTAGCCAGAGGCCAAGGAAAGGGTCAGATTCCATCAAGGCTCATAGAATCCTCTTCCATTGTATTTTCACATCACAGAGACATGTGTACAGTACCATTCCTGAGTCCCAGGATAGAGACCATCTCATGGAACTTCCTAGGGGACCCCAAAGTCAACAAGAAGACCAAAACAAAGGCTGAAAGAAAATTAATCTCTCTATATCAGGCATTCAATAAACTACAGATTCTGGCCAGATTAATGTGAGGCCATTAAATGTAAGCCAATACTCAGTCTCTACTTCTGGATAGATCATATCTAGTTTTCAAACAAAAACTAAAAACCTAGAAAAATCAATTTAATAAAAATATTTTTAAATAAAAGAAAGGGAGCATGAAATAAGGAAGAAGGGGAATAGAGAAGAGAAAGGAGAGAGAAAATTAGAGAATCCAGTTGCTATTAAACACATTCATAAGAAAAGCAGCTATGGGCATTCTGAGAGTTTGGCAGTATACCCCAAATAGCCAGGATAGTGTGTTAGTGTTGGAATGAGAAAGTGTAGATAACATGAAGAATTGAAGGGCTTAGAGAAGCCCAGAATGGACTAGGAGCTCCAAGGAAAGCCAAGAGGTTGCAATTAGGCCCTGTCCTTTGGCTAGCATAGAGAAAGTCTCTGATGGCTCTGCAAAGTAAACTCAAGAAAGGAGTCATATTCTGGGAGTGGGAGATGAGAATCTTCCCACTTCAAAACACAAGAGAACTTGACTTGAAAGGTGAGATGCCAAGTGGAAGAGATGAAGAAGCTTACAGAGTAATCATGAATGTGAACTCTACAAATTCTTCACATGCTCAAACCAGATTAAAGTATCTTAGGGCACACAAAGGATGGAGGGAAAGCTCAGAAGTCTCTGGGTTTATCAAATTCAGTTTGTATAAGGTGTGTCTTTCTTTATCAAAAGGGAAAGATAAAGCCTTGGAAGAAACCATATTTATCCATATACAAAGTTGGAAGAGTAGGAGGAAGCTGAAATGGAGGACAACAAGGAAGAAGAGCAGAGGAGGGTGAGAAGGGGATGAAGAAGAAAAAGAGGAGGAAGACAGGGAGAATTAAGAGGGGCAGAGGGAGGAGAAAAAGGAAAAAGGAGAAATGGGTAAAGGAAGAGAAGAAGCAAGAGGAAGATGGAGGAAAAGTTGCAAGGGGAGGAAGGGAGGAAAAGAGAAGAAAAGATTTTAGCCAGAAATGAAAAAACAGCGAGAGTGTCCATTAAAACATTTGAAATGTTGAAGAATAATTAAAAAAACCTATAATTCTGTGTCCACTGAGATGAATTCTCAAAGGAAGTAAAATAATCTGTTAAGACAAACTTGTTTCTTGGAAAGAACTCCTGAAGTTGTTTGGGGAGAAAATTAGTGTACAAGCAAGAATGTTGGTTCTGAAGAATTCCGGAAAAGAGCAGAGCTCCACGGGACGAGAACAAAGGGAATTAAGATGTCACTCTTACTCTCTGTTCTTGCACTAAGTGTATAGAACAAAGGCTTTCCATCTTACGTACTTGTGAGCACACATCTCAGCAGTAAGAAAAATGTCACTGCCATCTTTCTCCAGAAAGCTGAAAAACTGAAACCAATTATCCATTCAAAAATAACCCTCCACAATGCCATGAAGCTTGGTTAGGTGACATGGGGCTTCTAAGTGAAGTTAAATGAATTGCAAACACACCAGTGTTCAGGCATGTGTTAACGCATAAGAGAAAACAATCATATAACTATTTTGACAAATATCACAGATGCTGTAAAATTATTAGAAAAATGAAACAAAGGCCAATTGTACCACATATAAAGTGGTTAAAATCACAATAGATTTTAACCACTCATCAGTGTAGCTGTGGAAACAATAAACACATGTATTAAAAGCTAGATGCTATCAAGGTTTGAGAACAACACCCAACAATGTGTCTACAATAATACAGGGCAAAGGCAGGCAAAAAGGAGAGAGGCCATGCCAAATAGGCAATCAAAACTGAAGTCAATCCACCACATTAACTCAGGAGAAGCAGATTAAACCAAGAAAACATTCTGGAACATGAAAGAACTTCACAGAACGCTGTATATAATCCTACTTGTGAGGTATATTTCAAGAGAACAGTGATCTATTGTGCACTCACCTGATGGGAACATCAAAATGTATGTTAAAAAGATACAGAATTAAGAGAACAAGAGATCAGTCTTCAACTTGGTTGAATCCTTCAGTGTTTCTCATTTCATTAATTACTTCATGAAATATCTTAGGACACACAGTAGATGTGAATATCACCATCTGTTAGCCTTGTCTGCTTTTTTTTTCTTTCTAAAACCACCCAACAAGTGTTAACCAAAGAGAATGCAATTAAACTAAAATTTCACCAATACTCATCTGGAAAATTCTAAGATATATGGGAATAATTAACCTATGTCTAGGTAAGATGAGTACTCAGAAAACTTTAAATTTCAGAAGGCATTGGTAGTTGTTTGAACAAAGTAAAAATTGAACTCCATTTCTTTATGAGATTTATATGACAGAGAGAATTTATAGCATGAGAAGCATATATTTATACAGAAAAATGTTTTCAAGCAGCTGCCCAAGCTTTCACCTTGGGAAATAATGAAGAAAGCAATTTAAGGGTAAAGCAAGCAACCGAAAAATATATTGGATAAATCTATGAAATTGCGAACAGAAAAGCGATAGAAAAAAAATCAACAAAACCAGGAAATGAATATTTGAAAAGATCAATAAAATTGATAAAACTCTAGACAAGCATACCAAAAATAAAGAGGGAGAAGAAGGAACAACTCTTACTATCAGAAATGGAAAAGGGACCATAACCTCTGAACACATGGAATGCAGAAGAAATCATAAAACAATAGAAACTGATTTATTTGACATATGCAGATAAATTTAATAATTTGGATGAATGAGAATGATAATTTGTAGCATGAAAGACACAAATTACCAAAACTTACAGAAAACCAAATAGACAATCCAGACAGGGCTGGGCCCATTAAAGAAAATTTATTAGCAATGATCAGCCTTCTAAAATAGAAGCACCTGGTCAACATGATTTTATTGGTCAATTACCCAACTATTTGGGAAGAGGTTTTTTTTGTGAAGTCAGTTTTCCGTATTTCTCCCAGGAAACTGAAGTAATATATTCTGATGTAAGTCTTTTTCTTCATGGCAACAGTAGGTAGGCTAGTGATTGAAGAAGCATATAAATAAATAAGATGGAAAGAGGCATTTCTCCCT
>LOJH01026800.1:4078-17231 GCA_001685095.1 Ellobius talpinus
CATATGAGTGTGTGAAAGTGACGTATGTATAAGAGTGTATGTGTGAGTGTGAGCGTGTGTGTAAGAGAGTGTATGTGTGAGTGTGAGCGTGTGTGTAAGTGTATCTGTGAGTGTGAGCGTGTGTGTAAGAGAGTGTATGTGTGAGTGTGTGTCTAAGACAGTGTATGTGTGAGTTTGAAAGAGAATGAGAACACGTATGTGCATGTCTGTGTCTCTGTGTTGATTTACTTAACTGGAACAATGTACCAGGTACTCAAACCCTGAAGCCAAACTGATTTTGAGCTGAGTTCATTTGGTACTTGGCCCTGAGAGTGAGCATAAGCGGGCTGCTTAGCTGCCTCTGCCCTTTGCAGCAAGCTGGCTAACAATAAGGGCACTGTTCAGCATGCATATAAGCACACCTTGGGAGACTGGGTAAGGAGATAGAGCTCACAACCAGCGTTGGGTAGAGAAAATAAAGATGACACCTCACCTCCACCCTGCCCCTGCCACCCCTTTTTTAAAAGGTGGATAACATAGGTTTCCATCTGTTGTTCCAAACTCTTGGCGCCAGATGAGTCTCAAATCTTTCATACTTATGAAAGGACATAGGGTAAATAGCTGTGCCAGTAGCGTTTGTAGGAGTGCTCCATGATCACCATAGCCACACAGATTCTATTCACTTAATGAAACAGATGACAACCAAAGTGTGTCATCCCAGGTCGGATGGTGGCCTGACACAAACATGTCTGCTTTTGTCCTTGGTTTCCAGAAATGTGCAGCTTCCACATGTGGAAAAGCAGGGGTCCTTACAGTACATGACTGCTCTAAGTCTCCACGTATACAGAGCTCACAGCACTGTAATTTGCATGTTGATGCCACTATCATCTCCACAGCACTGTTTCTGAAGGACTAGAAAACTCGCTTAATTGTTACAAGTGACAGCGGCTGACTGATGGGACTCTAAGTGAACTTACCTCAAAGTCTACACTTTCCGTCTTTATAATAAAAGATAACGGGCTACCTTTTAAATAAGACCCCTTTGAAAAGAAAATACTTTGCTTCATTTGGAATAATTTGTATTCTTTATTCATCATACGTCTCACTGAATTCTTTGAGTAGTGCATTTTCCTCTGTGACACAAAGACTCTCCTCAGTTTCTGATCCTAGAAATGCTCTCTTACCAGGCAACTCTTCCACACTATAAAACTCCAATTCAAGTTTTATATAATTCGGATTCAGACTTCTTCCTCTTCTGCCCTACTGGAAAGCAAGGCGCATTTTGCTCCTTATGGTGCAGCTCCTCTGTAACCGTGGCCTCAATCCAAGTCCTTGGGAGAGCACATTTATAAAGCTGTGAGTGGTCAGATATAGCAGGAGCACACCGAGATGAACGCTGGACCGTTCCCCGCATTCTCCAAACACTTATGCTTTCTGTTTCCATGAAAGGGCATTTTAAAATGCTAATAAAACTCTAGATGAAGATCAACGAAACACAACAGAGAAACCACCCCTTTGGTGTTTCAGTCACTGTCCTATTCGGTCTGTACTCAATAGTTCTGTCATGGGATGCGTGGACACAAAGCCACTGCGGAATGCAGCTAGTAGGCACTGAAAGGAACCAAATTCTCCATTGTATTTGATTTTTAAATTAATTTAAATTTAAACTTAATTAGCCACATGTGGCTACTTACTCATAGATTAGATAGCACAGGTCCACAAAGGCCCAATTGTCTGTGAAGTGCTTCTCAGTGGGGACACGGGACACCAGCTCTAGTTTAAGACCAGTGTAATGTTTTCCATGTAATAACATTTGAGAGATTCTTTTTTTCTCCAGTCTTCCTTGAAAAGAACATTTAAAATACAAATTAGTCAGAGCTTCTGTGACTGGTTGGCTCTGCCCCATTGTGCAGCCATGAAGGGGTTGAGTAAAGAAGCCAGCCAGGGTTTTACCACACATCACTCTCTTTGCTCACTGGTTCCTGAAGCTCAGATCTAATCCATCTTACAAATTATGTCTGATAAATATCCACAAAGTGGCTTCAGGTAGTCAAGCATTAAAAAGATGAAAACAATCACAAAACTGCATAACTGTTAATAAATGAAATATCAACCAAAGAGCTACTGCACATGACAGTAACCAAAAGGTCTATCATAGTGCCACACGCTCTCTCACCAATCCTTAACTCCACTTCGGCATGCTCAGAACTTTACTCACAGTTTGGGAAGATCCAGAAAGCTCGGTTTTGGTATTTGTTATGCCATAGCTCACAATTAACACTGCCAGGCTCCTTTCTAATCAATTATTTGTTAAGATGTCTAGCATTTCTTTGGAGGCCCTTACCTCGACATCAGAATGGTTTCAGAGATGACAAATGTGTGTACTTTTCAGAATAAAGGGACTTTAAGCACGTTTTAAAATTAAATGAGAGAGAACAAGGGCAAGAGATGAGAAAGCAATCCTTTTAGTCAAAGCAGAGCTTCCAGCGAGCTGCAGGCAGCACACAGCATGAGAGGATGTGGTCCTGAAAGGGCACACGTGTTGACAGCTGAGGAGTTTGAAAGCTGTCGGTGGTGCTGTGACAACGTCCCTTAACCAGAGCTACTAAAATCTCCAAAGCTGCTGGTGACCATGCAGGTGAAATTAATCCACCCAGTGTTTCACACCGAATTAGCATGCTACTCTTTCTACAAAGATAGTAACCCGGCACAGAAGTGACTGTGTAAGCAAACAAAGGACCATTCTGCCCAGCCTTGAACTCGACAACAGTATAAACCTTAAAGACACAGGATGTAGTCACTGCTCCGGCCCTCCTTTCTGAAGAAAATGACGATACTAAAATGGTGGTATATACTATCATTTTAAGAAGCATATCCTCTTTATGTTGTGGAAGAAAGTCCTACAAATGGAGAATTTGCCCAAAGGTACTAATATTTACACACTCACACTCAGAAGTCACGGCCCCGCAGACAGTCAAAGAGCTGACAGTATTACCTCAGTGCTGGTGAGTCTCAGCTGTAAGTGAATCGAGGTGTTATTTCAAAGGAAACTCTGTGCAGATTATCTTGGTTTGCTTTTGAGTACCTGCGGCACCTCTCAGGGGCTGCCACTTGCTAGCCAGTCTTCTGGAATACTCATCACTCATGATTTGCATCACCAAAATGAGAAAGCCAGCCACTGTGGGCAGGACTGTGGCTCTCACACATGCTTCATATCAGGGATGCACACGCCTGGATTTAAATCGTCCTGCTTCTTAGTGCTGCCTGTGTAAGCTAAGCAAGTCATTTCATTTCTTTGAGCTTCTTTCTCCTCAGGATCACAGGAAAACAGTTCTACCCTTTGATGTTAGCATTTGTGTAAGCTAATTACACGGTACAGCACTTTGGTTAACATTGTTCTGGGCCTCTTTGGACAGGCATTTGAAATAACAGAACAGTTCCACTTCTAAACATCTGCAATCAAGGCAAATGAAGAGAAGAGATTAAGAAAATGAGATTATCTTCAATGTTATTTTTTACACATGTGTATGCGTGGTGTGTGTATATATGTTCACATGTGTGTGGGTGCGTGTGGGTGCATGTGCATGCATGTGGAGGGCAGAGGTTACTGGTGTCTTCCTTTACTGCTCTCCACTTTCTCTACTTCAGACAGGGTATCTTGTGGAACCTAGAGCTCACTGATTCCGCTAGTCTAGCCAGCCAGCCCGCCCATCCTTGGGACCCCCCTTGTCCCTGCCTCTCGAGCCTGGGGTAACTGGTGGGCTTTCATGGGGGGTATTAGGGATCTAGACTCTAGTCCTCATGCCTGTGTGGCAAGTCTTTATCCACTGAGCCACCTCCCTAGACCTACACGGAATATGTCTTTACTGGCAATGCTGGCAGGTCGATTCTTGTGTCAGAACGATGTCTCCATGAACTTCCACCTTGAGGTTCCTACACTATGAGGGCTCTACAACAAATAAATAAGGGTTACCCTAAGGCTTGATTACTGATAGAGCATAAACTGAGTAATGGAAGAGGCATGATCTTTAATGTTTCAGTGAGTGATTATTGTATTGCATAGCTCAGGATTCCTAATATGAACCTATCTCACAACAATCAATCACATTCAGTTTTCATTTTCCAATCTTTATGACAGAGCCAACGATACTGCTAAGCACACAGCATAACTGTACGGACCGCTGATGCTGTACTGCTAAGCATACAGCGTAACTGTACGGACTGCATGCGGTACTGCTAAACACACAGCATTAACTGGACGGCCTGCTGGTGCAGTCAAGCTGCACCGCTGATGGGTCCCAAAAGCCACGTCAGAAGCATCAAGTCTGAAATGAAAGTAGACTGAAATCAGAAGAAAAGGTTAGCCAAGCCAATTTAACCAAGACAAAGGCCCCCAAAATAATTTGCAAAACAACCTCCTTCATGTGTTTAATAAATACGTGTCAGAATAAACAAAAATCACAGAAACTGAAAGTTTTTTAAAAAATCAATTAAAATAAAGTCACAGGGCATGGTGGAGAATTATTTCTGGCAGTTCTTTGATATAATGTGGTTAGTACTTCTCCTCAGTCAAATTAACACAGCTTGCCACTGTAGATTTACAGTCACAGCCCCACGCTCCCAAGAGGCCTGGTCTAAGAACCAGAGAAGGAGGTCCTTTAAGCCTTGGAGTAGTCTGGCCCTCTCCTCTGTACACAGGAACGAGGAGACCATGCTTCAGAACTGACTTTGTGATTAGAAACCAGATTATGTGTGCCAATGGACATGCCAATGGACATGCCAATGGACATGCCAATGGACATGCCAATGGACATGCTGTCTCTCACTGGTCTACCCACTCCTATCGTGTGCTCCCTGCCACACTGCTGACTGAAACACGCTCAGGCAAGGTGGTGTCAGCTCCTGTCTCTAATGCGAGTCCTGAGCAGGCTGGCCAGGCACTTGAGGTCTGGTGAGAACTGTCAGTGTTTTGCCATCATCTGCCAGGCACAACAAAAGGAACACAGAATTCTCAAGTGTGCAAAAAACAGTCTCAGAGTTCACCTTTTCTCACTCCCATCCTCCTTCACAGAGCCCTGGGTACTTCCATGACAGAAAACTTGGTTTTATAAAAAGAAAACATTATTTCAAACCACTCTTGTTATTCAGATTCTTCTGTTTCCTCCTGTGGTTTGTACAGGGAGCTTCCCCACATGCTCCTAAGTTTGACACTTGGATCCTAGTTGGTATTTTGGAGGTTGTAGGGTTTTGGGGAACAAAGGACATAGCTGGAAGAAATAGAGCATCAAAGATTGGGTCTTGAGAGTTCCAGGCCACCCCCATTTCTGGAGCTACTTTCTACTTCTTGTTCTGACAAGGAGTGAAGAAGCCATGTCGCAAGCCACTGCCACAGACTGTGATGCCCTGCCCCCACACCTCCTTTCTAATCACATTTACCTTTTAATCTTCTCTTCCCTGAAGCTGTTTCTTTCAGGTAAGAGGTGTGTGTGTTGTGCATGTGAGTTATGTGTGTGTGTCGTGTGCATGAGTCTGTGTCTCAGTCAGAAGAGAAATAATAAATACTCATCTTTCCAAATGCTTACTTAAAAGTAAAGAAAGAAAGAAAAAAGAAAAGAGTAAATAAAGTCAGTGAGTCATATCATGGCCAGAGAAAGATAATCTAGCAATTGACAATTTGGCCACTTTCTTGTTAACCTGAGTAGTAAGCTGTGTACTTTGCAGGAAGAGAAAGTCAAAATGAACACATTTGTGGATGGCATGCTTAACATTGTCTTTAAAAAAAAAAGTCCTCAGACTTAGGTTTTGAAAGAAACTCAGACTTCCCTTACCAAACGCTTTCCTTGGTATGCGCGCACATGTGTGCACAAACACAGATACTTGTTCTGAGTTAATTTCTCAGATTCTTCATTATCTTACAATGCAGCACAAATGTGATGTAATACAAGTAAAAAGTCACAGGACAGAATAAAGGCATGGGAATCTACTTCTTCCACCTACAGAGGAACTCTAGAAACTGGCACCCCCCCTTAGTTACCTTTACTGTAACTGTGCCAAAGCCCCTGACGAAAGCAACCTGAGGAGAAAGGGTTTATTTTGGCTCAAAGTTTGAGGATGCAGTCCATCACGGCGGTAAGAGCCTGAGGAGGTGCGGAGAGTCAGGAGAGAGATGCTGGTGCGCAGCTCACTTCCATATTTAATTCAGTCCAGCCCATGGAATGGTGCAATCCACACTTAAGGTGAGTCTGCCTGTCCAAATTAACCAAATCTAGAAACTTCCTCATGAGTATGATCATGAGATTAGTATTCTAGGTGATTATTATTATAGTGATAATGCTAAGCATCATACTCATTAAAATCTCTTATCTTATATTTATTTTCGTATGTATGAGTGCTTGCCTGTTGGGGTCAGAAGTGCAAGTCGGATTCTCTGGAACTGGGGTTACAGATGGTTGTGAGCTTCCATGTGAGTGCTGGGATAGAACTCTTCTCCAAGACCAACAAGTGCTCTTAACCACTGAGCCACCTCTCTAGCCCCAACCATCTCACTCTTGAGTTTCACTGAACTTACTTGCATCATAGATGGGTTATTGTTTTATCTTACAGGGTACTGCTGGCAAATGCTTACTAATTATTCATCTTCTTTGTTTCTTGTAATCAAAGCAAAGAACCTTTTAGCTGGTCTGAATGTAGTGAGAATAGTGGAAGGGGTCAAAGAAACAGAATGACACTGGCTTCCAGGGCTGAGTGGGGTTTCAGCAGAAGACGACAGCAAGTAAGGGATTCATAGTGGAAGAGCTTCACGAGAAAACAAAATGGAATTGTCAGCTGTATGTGGTATATTTCAAAGCAGCAGACTAGGCTAAGACCAACAACTCAGCCCAGGAGTTTTCACTGTAGTGTTATGGAAGGAATGCTACTAAGCTAATATAAAATTAAGACACTTTTGTCTCAAAGACAAAAACTCTTGCTCACTGACCCTAACCAAAGCAGTCTTTATCTTAGGGCATCCAAGAACTTGTGGAACACAGGAAAGAAAATGCCTTTTATGGGGAGAGAAAAGAGTGGGTATCAGTCCTTGGGAGGAAGGCAAGATCCAGTGCTAAGACAAAAGATCAATATTTAAGAGTATGTCACCTTCCTTCATGGTATATAAGGTATAAGGATGTTTTCTTATGCCAAAAGGGGCTGAGAGCTAGCTACCAATAATTTATCAGGGTAATCCCCCACTTAACCACAGAGATTATTGTAGTCTTCTGTGTTTGTCTCTTTGCCTCTGTCTCATTAGCTCTTTTCTCTCTTGGTTTACAAAAACACGAGGAAATGATACTAATATTCTGGACTTTAACCAAAACATAATTCACAACAGTCTTTTATTTTTTTCTGACTCCATGGACGCTGATGCACATAGATAAGCAAAGTTTCTTTTCACCCAAGCAGAGCTGCTTGCCAGGGAACTAAGGACAGAGAGGCTGCAAAGCTTCAAGACTCTCCAGAGAAGACATCAGCTCGCTTTGTAGTGCCACATCTATGTCACAGAGAACATGGACAAAGGAAAGATGTCTCAGCCATTTCATTTTGCATGGGTGGTATGGGGTGGTATGGCACATTTGATATCTAGCCTGCAGACTTCCTGGTGATGAGAATAAAATGTAGTTTAGTCAACTACAGAGAATACAAAGTGAGGTTGTTAAAATACCAAATCAAAAAGGCCCAAAGTCATCAAATGAAGCAGCATGTGATTGATTCATATCTGGATTTGTGAGGGGATCACAGAGTTCACTGTACCCAACTGACTGCATCAGCCTGTGCTTGGCAACAGAAAGCCCAGTGGTAAGGCTGATGATAGAAGATCAGATAATCTGCAAAGCAGATAATCTGCTACTCAAAATGGAGCATTAGAACAGTCTAGTCGACCACCTGAGCCCCCATAATATACCCTTTCCAACCTACAGTCAGAGCCTCTGAGACTATTGACCCAAGCCCAGAGGCAGCATGGAGGCTCACAATTAAAAGGCTTTGACCCAACTTCTGACCTCAATGTTTGCTTCCTGTGGAGACTGTCTGAACTGGCCTAACAGAATTGCAGAGCTTAGGAATAGTGCCCTAATTACTTCTGTTTTACGGTCCCACTCACCAAACCATTAAGGCCGTATTTGCTGCTCAACAGCTCAAGACCGTCTACATCCTTCAGTATTTATAGAGAGTTATGCTGTTCCCAGCAATTATCCCTTACTCCTGTCAAAAGTGAGGTTTTAGTTCAGACATACTCTGGCAGCTTCTAAAGCTGTTTATTGTAGCAGATTCATCAGGAGCCTTGGAGAGATCGTCAGCACAAACACATCCTTGGGAAATGAGATTGCCAATAGGAAAGTTACCACCTTAGCTCTGCAATTGTTGCAGATGGTAGAATTAACTGTATTCAATATTAAGATAGCTAGCCCAAAATGAATTTAGAAATATATATGTACCTATGTATGTAATAACAATTAATGAAAAATGAGGTTATGAACTCGAAAAAGAACAATGAGGAATATATGGGGGATGGCAGGAGGAAAGAGAAAGAGAAATCTAACTATATTATAATCTCAAAAATTAAAAAAAGAAATAACCTGTCATTTAATTGCCTATGAGGCTGAATAACTGAGAAGCTTGGAGAAGTGAGAAATCAGCTTCCCTGAGGGGCAAAGTTCCAGACTGGATAAACAGCTAGCCAAAAGAAAACGGTGTGCGTGAGATTTCAGTGCTAGCTGTAGAGCCCTTGCCTACACTAACGTGTCTACCTCTCTATCATTCACTCTTCCCAAAGGGCGTGCCAGCAGGAGTCGGCATTCTTCTCCCAAGGACTTCTCAGAATTCTACCAGCTGATTTCTAGCTAAGGGATGTGAAGTTCTTGAGAGCTTCAAAGTGGCTTGGCTCCTGAGAGATCATACAGTTCAAAGTTCACTCAGTGATTCATGACTCACAAACAGCTGTCACAGTCTACCTACTGTGGGGATGGGAGACAAGATGAGAAAGCGAGCAGAAGAGAGCCGACGTCCTGCTATCCAGTGGGAAAGAAGCTACTAAAGGACTAGCTTCACACACAAGTGTGGCATGGAGACTATTCACTTGAGACCAGCACGGCTCAGTTCTCATCCCTGAGCCAGTCTACAGCCCTATCAACAGCAGAACAAAATCAACAACTATTAAAAACAAAGGAGGAGAGGCCTTTTCTTCTGAGTGCATGTGACTCTTCAACAGAGGCAGGCGCACAGGCCGCCTCAGGCAGTCTGCACTTGGGAATCAGGGCCATGGCGCCAGTAGAGTCATGACTATACTTAACGTTACAAGAAGATAACTACAGGGAGTCTGGGAAAACAGAATTCTGCTATTTTAAGCTACTTACTATCAATTTGTAAAACACTATCTTTAAGTAATGTATTTTACTTGTTTTTTCAAACCAGAGAGATCCTGCCTCTATTTATTTTTAGTTTTAAAAATAACCCAATTCACCACATGTACCTAGCTCCAGCTCCACATGTGTGTTCTGAGTACCTGCTACACATAGGGCACTAAACTTGCTGGTGCAGAAGGCCACACAGAGATTACATCATATATTATATATCATAATGTGAGATGCAGGAAATCTGGTGCCATGTTTTGAAGCAAATCCATCTGATTCCAGTATTCAATGGTACAAGCAACAATTTTATAAACTGGAATCTCTATATTACGATCATAATGATTGTTGCATTGTAGAGTTTTCTAGTATCTCTATACTTTCCCTTTTAAACTTAATTGATACTTTAATGAAGGAATCAAATATTTACTTACAAAAGCATAATGTAGCATTGTTCATTTTAATTTCTATAATCTCAGAGAATAGATAAGGTACACAGTTATAGACCTCAGCACTTATGAAATTTCAAGTTTCACAGTCTCTTGTGTGAAGAAATCCTGCCTATCACTTCATCAAAATTTTCAATCTGTCAAACCGTTCATTTGTACTGAGAATTTTGCTACACAGACAGAAGCAGGTTCTGTAGGAACCGAACTTCATACATTCTTATGGTTCTGCTTAAAGAATGGAATATAAATTAGTTTCAGACCTTAGGAAGGGCCTGTGCAAATGAAGCCCCTTCGTTAGCTTCTGAGGAAATCTGCCTCTGCCTGTCAGTCTTGTAACCAACTTCCATTCTGGGAATGATGTAAAACAGAGCAACAAATATCTGAAATTTAAGTAAGAGCGGAAACATATTGCCCTTAAAGTTAATTATAAGAGCTGTGTGGTCATTTGTGTAATTGAACCACCAAGGAGCCCCCAGAAACCACTATACCATCACCATGAGCAGTGTTAGGAGGAGGCACAAGGTTAATCACTCATTTCCACTTTCCATCTGTCTCAATTACTGCTATGGGATGCTTCAATTAGTCATTCCCTCTCTTTCCTGGGATAGGCAGAGACTAGAGATAACTCATCCCAAACAGACTCTACAGTTTGAACCCTTCCGCTCACCAACGAAGCATCCGCACTGGAGGGAGAAAGCACGATTTGCTCTCCCTACTCTGCAGCCTGTCACTGCCACTCTCTCATCAGACAGAAGCCATCCATCTCCAGGGAAGCCAGGACTACTTCTCCCTTCCCCCAAAGGAGCAAGTTCTGTCTCTACCACATACTTGCCCCAAGACAGCTCTAGGCAATTGCTCTTAAAAACTGCCCTTGGATGACCCCTCTGGGAGCCAGCCCCTAAGATCCTCCTCTGGCTATCAGTCACTTAGCAGCGGCATTCGCAGCTCTCCTCTCCACCTGTCTACTTTCGATTCTAAAGTCTACAAAAGCAAGCACTTCAGTGACTCTTTAAGAAGTTATTTGTGGGTCAAAGATTTATAGAACATTACTCTCAAATAATGGTTTCTGAATTCAGAAGAAAAAATAAAATGTTTTCCACTTTTCTAAATTCATGGTATAATAAAGAATTCTAATCCAGCGAGGGCTTTGGTTATACTTCTATCTTTGGGAAAACACAAGCATGTGAGTCCCACCACACCACGGAGACACCCTCTGTGCACGTCAAGCAACATGGCAAAAGTGGCACTTAGGAACAGTACAGATTACCTTCCCAGTTACCTTTTCAGAAGCTGTGCACTCTCCTGGGGAGGGGGAGGTCCTCAGTTGGCTCCAGGTCTGTGTATGATGACCAGTTTCTAATCGGTCCCATCTTTATTTGTGTCATTCTTGAATTTGTAGGACATTAACATCATAAGGTAATTGCTAGTTCCCAGGAAGGCTTCATTGGACAGTCTACTGATTTCCATGGACAGGACAGGGCAGGTGGTAGGGGAGCCTGGGGCCATTTCCCTATCTGTATCCTCAGGACTACAGGGAACTGGCACATATTTAACTCTCAGTGAGTTCAAAGAAAGAGACATAGAATGGATATCACCAAATGGTGAAATCATGTGTTTTAAAAACTGACATCAAATTGTACTGCTCAAGGTCACGGTCAATGACCGGAAGAATTTTAGGCATTAACAGGCTATACTAAAAAAAACTACACTGGAATTACTTTATAAGGAGCTAGTATAGATGTTTGTGATTGTACTGCTGGGAAGTCCTAAATATGGAGATATTCTTAATATAAAAAGCCTCCTTTTAGGAAAACTCCAGAACTCAAGAGATTGAAAATATTCCAAATGCATTTAAAAATCAAAGCATTTTAAAATTTTGCATAAAAATTAATTCTTACATACTGATTTTTCTCATCAGAATGCACGTTGCTTCAAACACAGTGAAATTCCAAAATTCAATCTTGATTTGCAGGTCTTCTCTATCATGGTCCCCAAATATCTCTACACCTCCAAACATAATTAGATTCATATTGGTGGGTAGAGCATTTAATAAGGAGAAAACCTGCTTCCCGTGGTACCCTAACATTTGTGCACTGTCTCCACATGCTTCCCTAGTGCTCATGGAGGCCAGAAGATGGCATGAGATGGAACTCAAGTGACAGATGCTGAGAATCGACTACAAGGCCCCGGAATAGGAACAGTGCCCTTACCCCTCAGCAACATTTTCCTTTACAAAGAAGAGCTGTACTATAAACACCTTGGTTCCCTCACATGTCTTTCCTTCCTGTTTCCTTAAACAGTCAAATTGCCAAACCCACTGATTCTTTCATTCCCTCTGCCATAACCAGACTCAAGTTTTCATTATTACCTCGTGTCATCAGATAACACAGGTGTGGAAGGAGATAACAGCAGCAGGATCACCTCCAGCACCGGGGTTACCTCCAACATCGGGGTTACCTCCAGCACCAGGGTCACCTCCAGCACCAGGGTTACCTCCGGCACCAGGGTCACCTCCAAGACCAGGGTTACCTCCAGCACTGGGGTTACCTCCGGCACCAGGGTCACCTCCGAGACCAGAGTCACCTCCAACACCGGGGTCACCTCCAACACTGGGGTTACCTCCAGCACCAGGGTTACCTCCAAGGCCAGGGTCACCTCCAACACCGGGGTCACCTCCAGCACCGGAGTCACCTCCTGCACCAGTGTCACCTCCAAGACCAGGGTTACCTCCAAGAACAGGGTCACCTCCAAGACCAGGGTTACCTCCAAGACCAGGGTCACCTCCAGCACTGGGGTCACCTCCAAGACCAGGGTTACCTCCAAGACCAGGGTTACCTCCAACACTGGGGTCACCTCCAGCACCAGGGTCACCTCCAAGACCAGGGTTACCTCCAAGACCAGGGTCACCTCCAGCACTGGGGTCACCTCCAGCACCGGGGTCACCTCCAACATATCAGGGTTACCTATATAGCATGTTTTCCCCCCTTCTCCCTGCAGCAATCACAGAAGACAGTAACATCTGTACGTCTACATTTTAAATCTATAAATGATATATTCGGTGGCAGATCATCTGCCTACTATGCACAGACCTGAGGTTCTCTTCCCAAACCCCTCTCCAGATGTGTGTAGAATACCAGGAGTTTGAACATACGTTTAGTTAATAGGCCATTATATTTTCTTATGGAATTTCACAGCAAGTGTTCCACATTAACTAGTTGTTTCTCTAAGCATTTGATTATTTTATCCAGAATGTGTATGTCAGAGTTCCAAGAATAGTATAATGAAGACAGGGACAGCTTTGCCTTATAGTCACATTTTCCTATTTTATTTCATCTCACTGGCTTT
>LOJH01026801.1:776-18274 GCA_001685095.1 Ellobius talpinus
CTCTCTCTCTCTCTCTCTCTCTCTCTCTCTCTCTCTCTCTCTCTCTCTGCAGGGGTTCTACTAAAAATATTTTGATAACCATATATAAAGTTGTTCACTTGTACATGAGAACATTATCTTTATGTATATATACATATGTTCATGTATGTGCATATGCTTGTACACACGCACAATTCTCTCTAGCTTTTTAAATTAGGTTCTAAAGTCTCAGTAAAGATTCCATTATATTTGATTTTCAATAGTTGCTTTTACTTAGAGAATCCAGATAGTCATTCCCTTCTCTAGATGCTGACAGCGTTCTGTAATCAGCTCTTTTGACAAGTTTTCTTACTTTCTGTCTCTCAGCTGCTTCTTAACCTTCCATAATGAGTGTACTGCCTTACTTTCTGCTCACCCATAAGACCTGTGAGCTTTTGCCATTCTTTCTTCATTTTCTTTCTGTTCCTTGGATAGATGATTTAAACAACCTGCCTTTGCCTGAGCTCGAAGACTCTCTTCTGCCTACAGCTGAAATTCTTGAGAGACCTTTAACATATAGGTTTTGCGTTCTTCAGCTCCAGAACTTTTGTTGAACTATTTTTTTATGTTCTACCTTTTCCCTTCATTAGATTTCAGTTTTTCTTATATGTTATTATACTAGTGTTGTTCAGTTGACTGTGTGTCACTGCAGTTTCACTGAGATCATGTGATCCAATTATTTGCATATTTTTGTTAGGCAATTTTCATTGATTATTTGAAGTAGACCAGAATGGCCTTGAATATAGTCTCTAACCCAGGTTAGCCTCAAACTGGAAATCCCCCTGCTTCAGTTTCGTAAATTCTGGGAATCCTTGTGTGCCAACATGCCTGGCTTTTGCACATCACCCTTTAAGATGAGTTACCGTTATTTTGTGTTTTCCTTTGACTATGCTTTCCAGAGCATGTCTGTCTCATCCTTGTAGAGTGCATCTCAGCCTTGTAAAGTACGTCTCAGCCTCGTAGAGTGTGTCTCAGCCTCGTAGAGAGTATGTCTTATTCTTGCAGTTTTACATTTGTTTCTGTTGATTTGAAGAATTGCCATCTTTTCCAGATTTCATTAGTTGGCTTTATTAAGATGAGCCCTTTACCTGTCAGCCTACACAGATATTCTGGGTTTCTAAAATGGGTATTGCGCTGGGAAGATGACTCAGGTCGTAAAGTGCTTGTTACAAGAGCATGGGGACCTGAGTTTCATCCCTGATGCACACAAAAGTCAAGTGTGGCAATGTGTGTCTGTGACCCTAGACCTGGAAGTGAGAAGACAGAGATTGTTCACCCAGCTAGGATAGTCAAACTTTTGAGACCAAGTCTCAAACTGTGAGGTGGAGTGTGACAAAGGAAGACACTTAACCTAACAGGCCTGTGGCCTCTACAGGTGCATTCATGGGTACATACACCTGTACAACATGTAAATATGCACATGATCAAGGTTGAATGCGCGCGCGCGCACACACACACACACACATTAATTTTTGAAAAGATTGGATTGGAACCTGGTCCTATGGAACTGCTTTGAAGTGTGAAACAACATGAGCTGCTCTTGTACCTTTGTAGACCGGGATGTTCAGTTGTTATGGATAAGCTTGGGTCCTAGGTCTATGGGGACCAAGTAAGAGCAAGGCCTGTCTGGAGTCACACAGATGTTTAGAGTCATCAGAAATGGCCTGATATTGAAGTAAGTTGGGAGCCCGAGACTGTAAAGCTAGCCTAGATGAGGCTACTTATGCTGCCCTGAAGTCTAGGCCTGCAGTATGGCCATAGCCTACTGCTGGGGGCTGTAGAAATTAGTTACCTACATCACTCTTATTCCCCCAGGCCAGACTCTACATTCTCCCTGTGACAGGCAGGCCTGGCAGGAGTGGGACTGTGAAACTGCCCTTCCTTTTCTCCTGTACATGGTTATTTCTGTGCCCCACTCAGATGTTCCAGTCCCTTGTCTGGATCCCTTAGCTCTTAGGAAGCTATTTTTGTGCATGAATTGTTTTTTAAATTAGTGTTTCTATGGGGGGCACAGACACTGGAAACTCCTTATTCTGCCATCTGGCTGATGGAACTGTTTTTAAATTTCATGGTGTTTGACATACAGAAGGATTTTATCTGAACGCTGCCAAACCCATCAGTCTTTCTTCTATTATTTATGGGGTTGCTTTGGGCCATAGACAGACCTTCTCCACCCAGAATCCCTACGCAGATTTATTTATGCTTCTCATTTTAAAGGCTTTATAGTTTACATTCTTCTCTATAACCCACCTATAATCCAAACATTGGCCTCTATATGAGAGTTTTGCTGACAGTTAATCAATATTTAGTGCCACACTCATGAATATGCTCTTATTTTCTAGCTGATTTCTCTAGTTGTCATATTCATATATAAAATTCTTGAATTTCTTCTCTTTCACAAACGTGCCTTTCTGCACCCATCTTCTGTTAATTCTTCTGCCTAAAACTCACAGTTTACAGCATTGTCAGTCTGAAGAATGTCTAAAGGCAGTCACATCTGGCTTTCCTAACTTTTATTGTGTTCCTTTTTTGCAGTGTTCTGACTTATGGCTGAAACTCAACATAGTTTGTTCTAAAGAAAACCATGTCAACAAAGCAAGAATCATTGTTTCAAATCACCTATAAATAACACAGTAACTTTCCAAAGCGATATCCTCAAACTATTTAGTCTTTCTGTCAAGCCCCTTCCCGTGTTTGCTGGTGTTGTTCTAGTCGATCTCTTCTGATCCCATGGCTCCCCAGACTCTGCAGGAGCCGTCTCTGGTCTCTTAAATAGAGTGTGTCATTATCTGAGCTCTCCCACCTGCTTGCTGTGTGGCCTTAGGCTCAATCTTGCAAGTCTCTCAATTCATCTATGAAATGAAGCTCCAACAGTAGCTATTGATAAGGTTCTAAAGATTAAATAGGAAAATTATGTTGAAAGACTTTTGTGCTGAACTGAATAAGCACTCTTCATATCGGGACTTTCAGAATTCCATGGCGTCTTCCTCATCACTGTCTTTCCCTTTGTAAAGAGAAGGGAGGACGTGCACTACAGAAGCAGGGCCTGGCACGTCAGGGCAATCAGAGGATGGAGCAGCCCTTGGAGAGGGAGAAATGGGAAAGCTGCTGTCAAAGACTCAGTTTCTTAAGAAACTTTGGGCGGATGGAGGGAAAGGGCTAAGCTATGGCTCAGAAAGAAGGGAAGGTGGCTGGGGACAGGTTAGAAGGAGAGCCAAGCTCTGCCCACAGACAGACAGTTTCAGAGATGTGGGACCTGTGGAGCTAGAGAAGATCAGAAGCGCCCCATGCTTAGTTCCCGCTCAGCTGCTGACAGCTTGAAAGACTTGCTTCACTTTTAACAAAAAGTATAATCTTTGTGCACGGGGCCCTGCCTTCATCTACCTCGTCCATCTCAACATTTTCCTTAGGTCGTCTGGCCTTCTGTCTAAGAACAGCCCTGAATTTGTTTGAAAGTTCATCTCCTAGGGCTTAATGACACACCATTAAATTAAGAAATAAAAAGATACTTAACAATGACACATGACACGTCTAAAGTATACTTGCTGTGAAGAGGATGGAAGAGCAGGAAAATACACTTTTTTTAATCAGAAATGTACTGAACTAGAGAATGGAGTTCAAATATGCATAAGCTGCAATTTATAAGCTGACTGCCTTGTTAGCTTTTAAAAAGAAAATAGAAGAGCAAAATGCCAGATCTAGAGCTGACAGAACACAGCGCCTGCCCTGTGGTTCACAGCCAAGCTAGTAAATCTAAGAAGGTGCCTTTCGTTGCCAACCATCATGTCTAGAGACTTCACTGGGAGCTTCTCTCTTCAGAGGTGGAGAGAGGGAAATGAACATGTTGCTTCCTTTGTTCAACATTTTAAGAATACTAATAGCAAAGGGTGGAGCTGTTGAGATAACTCAGTTGGTAAAGACACGAGTCTAAGGACCTAAATTCAAGCTTGAAATCCACGTTAAACTATTAGACATGAAGGCACATGCTTACAAAACCAGCAATGAAGGATTCCTGAGGCTCACTAACCAGCCGGCCTAGCCTGTTTGGCCAACTCCAGGCCAAAGATAGAGACCTTCTCTCAACAAGCAAGCAAATAAACAAAAACAATAACAAGATAAGCGGCACCTGACAAATAACCGAGGTTGATCTCTGGCCTCTACATGAATGTTCTCACAAATGTAACTTCAAGCTCAAGGCGTTCTCTCTCTCAAAAACAAAAATGAAACAATAACAGCAGCAATAATAAAATAGCTACTAAAATATAAAAAGCAAATAATTCTTTAGTGCTGTTGAGAAGGCTTAGTGGTTAAGAGCACATATTGTTCTTGCAAAGGTCTCAGGTTCCAGGCTCGGCATCCATGGCAGGTGGTTAGCAAATGCCTGTATCTCCAACTCCAAAAGATCCAAAGGAAGAGGGGAGGGAGACAGGGGAAAGGGAGAGGTAGTGAGAGAGAGAGAGGAGAGCATTTGGCCATTGTATGATGGCACCTCTCTTAGGAAATTTGGAGGGAAAGGTTTTAGTACTTGACAGTGGGCAGGATATGGGCAGCAAGAAGCATGATTCCAATGATCCATGTTCAAGCCCCAGGGTTGGAAGATATTGGCACTAATTAGCAGACTATGGCACATTAGGAGCTGAGCTTCGAGCTCTAGGAACGCAATCACTGCATTGTTTTGGGACATGCTAAAGTGAGGTGCCTCGAAAGCATTCAGGAGGATGCCATCAATTGTGTCACAGTCCAGAAAGCATTGCTTGGAGGACTCAGTGAATTAATTGCTGCACGGAGCTTAGAATGGTACCCAGTGCCAAGTAAATCTTTTCCATTATCATGACCTAGTAAACATCTAGGTCATCATGGAGCTAAGAAGATTATTATGACCAGGTGAACAAGTGGGTCAAATGGAGCTAAGAAGGGAGATCTTGGCTAGAGTTAGAAATCTGGAGTTGCCAAAGTATGGGTAACGGAAGCCATCAGAAAGTAAGATCTCTTAGGGAAGCATGTGAAAGAAAGGAGTCCTAGAAAGCAAGCACAAGTTGTTTGTGGGATTTATAATAAGCGTATAAATAAAGAAATTTTCTAAAGTTTCAACAAAGAGAGAACTTTTTCTTATATTTAAAATAAAACGCTGGAAAGAGAATGCTTTGGGTGGTAATCAATCCCACGGAAAACCACTAAATGCCTGCGGAAGGAGAAGGGCAACTGACCACTCTTTTCTGTGTTTGATCATGATGAGACCAGCAACAATTCCACAGCTCCTCAATCACCACCCGGCCAGGCTTCTGTGTAGGGAAGAGATCTGGTTTTTAAAAGATGTTGTCTAGCTCCAGGTACTGCATACAGACACACACTCCACTCGCTCAGCGCATGTGAGTGCATAGATACCACAGTGCTGGGAACCGAACCCAGGCCAAGTGCGTGCCAGGCCTGCTAGGCAAGTGTTCTGCCTTTGAGCCTTACCCCAGCTCAGTCTTCATGTTGACAGTTTGACCAGTGCCCAGGAGGTGCTTCCTGCAAAAGGCCTGTTTGCCCTTCACCTGTGAATGACCCTCCTTCACAGCGCCAAACTGCTACCTCTACTGAACGAAGTCCTTACCTCAGCGACTTTGATCTTTGTACTTTTCTGCCTTACCTGTTAGCTTATAAGCTCACCGCAGTACTAATTTTATTGATAGCCTTAAAGCCTGGCATAGCAGATAACTAGTGTAGGTTCCCAAACACTCAACTTTTATTCCAGGAAGGAAGGTTTTCCGTGTCTTCTGTGTAATCTATCCCCACTTCTTTTTCTACTCTGACTCAGTGAATCTGTGAGGGTTTGGTAGTCAGGACCCCATCCGCATCCTGCCGTGCTCAACATGGATGTTTGCCAATTTTACTATTGTTTTTTCTAGTCAAATGCTTGGTGCATATATGAACACTGAAATGTAAATGGTAGCTAGTACCTGTCAACACAGGAGAGGCTGGGGCAGAAGGATTGATTGCCGATGAGTTGAAGGCCAGCCTAAGCTACATGATGGGTACAGAATGAGACTCTGACTCCAAATTCGAAGGAAACAAGCAACAACAACAAAAAGCACACATTGACTGGTACAGTCAGGAAATACAGCTACGCAACTGTAGACTTGTGACACCATCACCACAAGGCAGACCCTTGGGCTCAGCGGGCTGCCTGCTCGAGACATCCCCTGCTCTCTCTGTCCTTGGCATTTGCGTCGGAGCAGGCTCCTAGACCGTCTTTGCTGACTTGCCTGCCTTGCCTCCCATGGCCAGCCAGCCTCAAAAACAGATCCAGAGAGCAGCTTTGGGGTTAAAAGGCAACCGAATGAGCCATCCCAAGTTTCCCTGTGCTCCACAATCAGCCATAATCTCTACTGAAAACCAGCACAATTTAAAAGCCTATTGGAGATGCCACGTAGCTGACTCCCTTACCTTAGCAGATGGGTTATTAAACTCTGCTTTTAACTAAACAAATCACATTAAGGGGAGTGAGTCTACACTGTGGAAGAACACTTTTTTTTAAGCCTGGTCTTGGAAGAAACACCCTCTTTGCTAGACAAACTCAGACAGCTGCATCTTTTAATTTTGTGCTCAATGGATACAGTCTCTTCTGATATCTTCCCAGTACCAAGGTAGGTGTCAAAGTTCAGCGGCTGCATGAAGATCTGAAAACATGGTCAAGGTGCTTTATGAAATGGATGCCGGATGCCTTGGTCCTTCTCTTTCTTTGGGGTTTCTAATCAAATCTTAAACACCAAGTAAGAAATCAGTAGACGTTCAAAGAAGACAGACTCCCAACAAGGCAGCCTGGCAATAGGCTGGGAGGAAGAACATTGATGCTACTTCAGACTTTGATGTGAACTGGCTATGTGAGAATCTTTTCCTCTATGAAGCTGACTTTTCTAGAAAAAAATTCACTGCATCTTTAATACTTTTATGAATGTTTAAATATATATATATGCATACATACATGTATGTATTCTCCAAGGATAATGCCTGCTCTTTCAAGGAAACAGCAATTGCAACATTTGTAAAGTGGGGATAATTAGAGCATCTGCCCCACAATGCTGGGATGAAGGTGAAATGAAGCAGCTCCTGGGAAAATGGGAAGTGGTTACAGCAAGGGCTTGCACGCAGCACAGAGGTTCAGAAAGCGCTGACTGTGAGGACAATGCTGTTAGTGAGGAGGGTGATTGGAAGATAACAAGGGAATTCTCCAAAGACCAACATGAAAAGGCCACTTGAGAATGGAGGAAGGCAAGTTTAGCTTCTTGGGGACAATCTGGGGACACAAATTTGAACAGTGATTGGGGGGCTAGGACAAAGAGGTGGGTGGCATTTATAAATAAGGTTGGCACTCCTGGGAACCTTTAGACTTTGAATTTGACTTTATCACGGCCTGGATTCTGGATGCAGGAGCGAGGTCCCAAGGGAAAGTGCATTTTCCAGCCTGGTTGCAGGAGGACTTGGGATTCAGGATGCACACATTCGCAAGAGTTTATCATTCCGACACTAGTTATAACGCTGCAGTAGCCCCAGAAAGGCAAACAGACCTGTTCTGAAAGCAATGCTGTCACCCCTGGATGCACCCAGGAGCTCCAGTTTCCACGTCTGCCACCTACCAGTGTTTCATAGTCTAAATGGTCCCCAGCCCATGTCAAAGCTGAGTACAGGCAAGAGAACGGAGTCTCCTTAGTTCCCATGCATGCCAGGAAGTCGAATGACTGAACAAAGACTGCACTGGGCAGAGCTCTCATCACCGTGACAAAGTGTCAGAGGAACTTGAAAGTAGAAAAGATTTATCTTGCCTCACAATTTCAGAGGTTGTACCCATGGTCCAGCTCTGAGGTTTCTGGGACATAGTGTGGCACAACATTGTGATGGAGCTTATATGGAGGCACGAAGCTGGTCACCTCATGGTGACCAGAAAATAGAGACAGAAGCAGAAAGGAGTCTGGGAAAAGTTGTGCACACAAAGCCTAATTCCCCTTAACTCCCATCTACTTCCCTCAAGAAGACCACGCCTTCTAAGGAATTTTAGTTTGTGGTTTTTGGAGACAACGTCTCATTCTGTTACTGTGCTGTCCTGGTGGTCACTGTGAGGACAGGCCTTTCTCTCACTCTTGCCCTACTACTGAAGTTTCCAGAGCCCCCAAACTCTACCAACTGGTGGCCACACTTTGAATGCCTGCAACTTTTGTGGGTGTGCCACATATCCAAGCTGCAACCAATACTACGGGGGGAAAATCACCTTAGATTATTCTAAGAGCAAGAATCAAACACGTCTGATATCAAAAGACAATAAAAGGAAGTGGCATCTTCAAAACTCAAAGTTTGGGAACTAAGCAATAACATCCCAAATGTGTAAAAATCTTAATGAATGGCGAAACATTATCAAAGAAGGAAAACTTACAGAGATAAATGCTTGACATGGGGAAGGTACCTAGAAATACAGACAGGAGCGCTGAAATGACTTTTAAGAGAGAGAAACCTCTACACATGCCCACCAGGTTCTTTGCAAAGGGAACTGAGAAGTCATATTCAATGTGATAAAGAATAGCTAACAATTTTTAAGAAAGAGTAAAAATATTAGTAACTGCCAATATGTAAAACCATCTAAGGTGACATTTGGGTGTGGCCACAGCACCCCAGCAGCAGCTGTGCCCATGGTGAGAGGCCCCACTAAGCACTGTCTGCCTGATTCTGCACTAATTGACTGTATTTTCAAGTTCATCCTAAACTTCCGATGACTGTGATCTCTGTGTTTTCCACATCCACTCCCACCCAAAAGCCTCACTCTGCAGGGAATCTGAGATGTCAGTAAGGACAGCCCGGAGACTGGCAGTCCCATGCATTCACTTGCCCTAGCTCGACTCCTCCGAGCACTGCCCCTCCCTGCTGTGCACACCACACGCTCAAGGCTATTCCACTAACGTTTTCTGCTTCTTGTCTTCAGTGCCAGGGGCAAGGTGACATTCCTGGAGATTTATTATTATTGTTTTCCATAACCCGAGGAATGTCAGCCCTCTCAAAGCTCCTGCACCATGTTGATTTTCTAAGTTAACTCTGACTTAGCATAGATTTATTGGCTAACTTGCTGATATACCTTGTTTGTGTGTGCACTACTGTACTTGTTTGCCACACGAAGGTGAAGCAAGAGGGGAAAATACAATATGTATTTGGTGCTAACATGTGCCATCGTGGGAGCTAATTGCTATCACTGATGTCAATCCTTTTGATTCTTGTAGCTGTCAGGTAAGGACAGTGTATCATTTATAACACGTGAGAACAAGGTTCTAGGAAGCTGAGTGGAGGGCAAGGGTCAAATTGCTTGGGGGTCTAATTCTATAGGAAAGAAAAGAAGGCAACATATAGAAAAGTGAAATGCTGGAGGGCACTCAAATCTATATGTCGAATAGAAGCACAGTGGTATGCTGGCATCGAAGTGTGTGGAGTGAACGGAGGCCCCATGTTAACTTAACATGCCTGCCTGCTTGGAGCCCTGCCTGGAACCCGTGTCTTCCAGGCCACTGCAACCCACGAAGCTGGGGGACTCTCATACAATCAGTTTGCATCCATCGCTCCCTCAGTGCTGCTTCTCTGGGCTTGCATTGCTCTCTCCTGGGTGAATGGGGCTGCACTATGTCACCCTCCTCCCGTGCCTGTGCTGAGCAGGGCCAGTGACATTGTCACAGCGTTCTTACAGCTCAAGACATTTGTCTGTACCCTCTGAGGCCAGCAGTACCTTTGTGTCCCAAATAGTCACTGTCCCCAGGAAAGCTGCTGTCTCCTGGGCTTTGGGATATCACAGATGTTATTGCATCAATAAGATTTTCTGTTGGAAACCTCGTTTATTATAGTATCAATTTGATGTTCACTTTTCTGGGCCACAATTCAGCATCTCTCATGATCTTCAACCCCCTGTTCCGTGGAGCACATATATCGTGGCTCCTGTTGACCTCAGGGGCAGGAGCGGAGCAGTGAGGAGCCTGGGAAGCAGCTCTGTGGCTGTGCAGCTGTGGGGAAGGCAGCCTCTCTAAACCACCTCTCCGTTTGAAAGTAGGAGTAACAGCTGGACTGGTGAGGTTACCTCAAGGGTCAAGGGGGTGCATATCCACGCCAACACATCAGTCACAGCCAGCACCTGTGCTCCGCATCTGACCTGGCTTTTGAGCCTCCATGCTTCTCAAAGTAAGTATGCAGGCCTGGCTTCCCATTCACGCTCAATAGTCCCAGATTTGCTCCCTCGGAATAGATGCCTGCTCTAAAGCACAAGGGAGACAGCTGGGGATGGTTTTGTGAGTGAAGCCAAAAGATCCCATGCTTTGGGGTCAAAATCCAACTCTTCATTCTTGTGTCAAAACACCTGACTCCTGGGAAATGCATTTGCATGATGCTAGCATGTATGCTGTGTGGCTCACAGTGGGATCATAGATGCAACATGCATGTGGACATAAAGGTTTGTTTCAAAAAGCCTTCCTGGGTTAACTCAGTTGGGTCTCCATCACCCTCTCTAAGTGGGCCACTACGATAATGCAGGCACTAAACCACGCATGCATAGCCAGCCTAGAACACCTGGCAGCACTTTGCACTTCTTCAGGAAGTCCAGCCAGAATCTCACCTTAGAGTATTTTATTGATGGGGTGTGAGGGAGCACTAAAATTCTTGGACTAACTACAGTTCAGAACAGTTTTTTTAGGGCGTATCGGACAACCTGCCTGCATTTTCTAAATCCACCATTCTGCTTTCTAGTCGATGCTGCATCTCAGCTCTTCTCTCACTGCCCTCTGGTGGTGAGAACTTGCAATTTCATGCCTGCCTGACTGGCTGTTCTTGGTCCCCTCCCAGAAGGTTCTCAGCACTCAGCAAGTTTATTGCCACACAACCCGCCCACTGGACCCGTGAGCTCAGAATATGTGCATTAATGCGGCCACAGACAGAAAATACATCAAAAATTGAATCAGTATTTTGAGCATGCACACTTTCTCTTGTCATTAGCCTGGAAACAAGCTTATTTTGCATTGAATATTTTAAGTAATATAGAGATGATTTAGAGATATGCAAAGATACCTATTTAGATACAGAACCTGAGCATCCAAGGAGGTTGGTATCTGGGGGGATGGGCCTGGGAGCCATTTTCACTTTCTCACCCTTGCCTAAGGCTCTGGACCTCTACATGGTCAGCTGGCCTTGGTCTCTATGCCTGTGCCTTCCAGGCCTGAACTATTGTTTCAGCAAAACTGATCTTATCACTCTTGCCTAAAACCCCTTAATGATCTTCACTGTCCTCCAGGAAATCTCAGGGACCTTGGCACACAATAAAATATGATCTCCGGTGAGGTCTTCTTTGAGCACATTTTCACTCTGAGGTCTGACTGTGTCCTTGGGAGTACTGGGCCATGCAGCCTTCCTTCACTCCTGGAACCTTCCTGGAGCCTCAGAGCTCTTTTGCTGTCTCTGGGCCCTGCACTTCTCCAGGGCATCCTCCCGTTGTCTTGCTATTTCTACTCAATGCAACACAATCCCCCTCATGTCACTTTACCAGTGAGAACCTTCTGTGCGAACTCCCTCTCCCCACTCAGGCCCAGGCCTAAGCCCCCTGCTCTCCTCTCTGAGGACTTTCCCACCAAACCACCTGCCCCCTGACCCAGAAACCACGCTTCATGTACAAGTTGTGAATCTTCTCAGTTCTAAGACAAGATCCTATGCCAGCATATAGAGCTAACTCAATAGAGTTTGGATGAAAACCCTATGTCGACGAGACCTTGAAAACGGCAGCTGCTTCAAGGGGAAAAGGTAACCACGATTGCTTGTATTTGCTCACTGATAACAGTGGTTCCCACGAGCATTCATAATAGAGTTATTATATGCAAGTCACCAGAAAGATTTCGATTCTCTTTTCCAACAAACGGGGCACTGCATTATACACCGAACTGCAATACTATCTCATTTAATCATTGCACCTGCCCTGGCAGGAGGAAGGCGAGCAGGTGGCGGATCTGCATTCCTGATGAGAAACCTGAAGTTGGGGGGTGACCGATGAGGATAACATGAATGCCGGAGCGGGATCGCAATCCCCACAGCTGCTCTCTCGAGGTGACACGGGTCCGCTGCCTTTCATTAATACTCTGCCACCACTTTCTGACAGAGGCGCATCCCTGGGGATGAAGCCAAACACGGAAATGCGCTCTACCTGCAGCGCCGAGCTGTAAAAGCAATCGTCCTAGCTTCCCCCACCCCGCCTCCAGTTCCTTATCAGTCATGGAAGAAAGGACAATCCAGAGCGAAGAAGAGACACCCAAGAGGGACTGCAGCTCACTGGAGAGAGATCCGAAGGCTTTGTTTCCACAGCTGGATGTCCAGCTGGCAACACGGGAGCGGATCCGTGTAAGGTTTGGGCGGATAACACGGAACAGAGGGAAAATGACGCGCTGGGTGAATTAGTGAAGGTGAAATCAACGGAGTTCAGCCACAGATGGGGCTGGTGCTGGGTAATTTTCTCCTGTCACATCCCCTCAGGTAATAGATAATCCTGCAGCTGCCAGAGCTCCCGGGAAGACAGGCACGGAGCCTCGGTCTCCTTCCTGTTGGGAGCCATGCCCCTCATTCCTTAACCTGTCTCCATGATAAAAATCCGAAGAGACCCAAACTTTTCGCAAGACTTATAGTGGCGATTTAACTCAGTGCCGGCTGAGGTTGCTATCTGTCAGGCTGTCGCTGTGACAGGCAGATTTGTAAATGCTCTGGCTCCAGTGTCAGGTTGAAGGTGACATTTTTCAGCTGGAGATTTTTTTCCCTCCATCTCTCATTGAGACAGCACAACTCAGAACACAGAAGATGATCCCCCCTGAATAAGCCTGTGCCCCCACAGTCTTGCTGACCCTGGTTGCAGACCCCTGAACTCTGAGACTGTTGTTGAGTCCCCTCCTATCCACCTCTGCACTGACCCGCCAAGCTCAAGGGAATTCCCCAAAAGGCCAAGTACTGCCTCTCCACCCCAGCTCTCTCTGCCTGCCCACAATGACTTATAATGATTTGTCTTGGCTGATGGTGGTTCTGCCAGTCCCATTATAAATACTCACATAGATTCATTAACAACAGTACAAAAGCAGAATCCAGACGAAATTCAGTTAATGCCCTGGCATCCTATTTCTTGGCTGAAATATGTAATACTGGCCCTGAATATTCAGTGCCATTGCCCTTGATCCCTTTCTGGAATCATTAATCCACTCCCAGGATTCCATGGTAAGCTCTTCTTTCCCTGCTCTCATTCAGTTCTGATGAGCTTCATGGACAGGTGCTTCACTGGTTTTCAGTACAGGTCTGCACATTTATTTTTTTGATCCTTGGGAAGGCACTTTGTACTCTGATGCCAGGCAGGAGGTAAACTTCTTTCTCTTCTCTTCTCTGTCTCTTTCTGTCTCTCTCTGTCTCTCTCTCTCTGTCTCTCTCTCTCTGTCTGTCTCTCTCTCTTCTCCCTCTCCCCTCTCTCTCGGTAGCAGGAGGCAAATTGCTCTTCCTGTTTGTATTTTCTCCTGCCCCCTCCTTTCTCCCTCTCTCCCTCCCTCTTTCTTTCTCCCTCCCCTCTCTGTCCTTCCTTCCTGTCTCCCCNCCCCCCCCCCATCTCCCATGTCTTTTAAAGGCCATAGCACTGTGTAAAGTTAATCAGATGCCAACCAGGAGTCAACATTTCCTGTGGAACTCTAAAAAGAGGGGCTCAGAGAAAATAATGGGGGAAAGTTTAGGACCCAGGATGGAGGACAGAGGGCAAGGAGGTGATAAAGAACAGAAGTGCACATCTGTGCAATGCTGATGTCGCCTCTGGGGGTTTCTTCCCTACTCTTCCCTAGAAAACTCTTCACTTGTATCTACACACACATCTGTGTAACAGCAGCACACACACCCTGGCCACCGCCAAGAGGCTCAGCTCCCCTTTCTACTTGACATTTCATGGTCTTCAATCTTTCATGCAAAAAGCTGATGCTATCTTTGTTTCATTCCTGTTTGTTTTCTGAATACCGAGAGATAACGTAGGCAACTCCCCTAACACAGAACTTGGTCATGAATTCAGCCTACCCCACAGCAGGAGTTGTACTGAGCTCAGGAGGTTCAAACTGAGATCCCTGAGTAAGTTTGACCTTGTGGAGCTGAAAATGAGCTCACTGTAGTCACTGAACCAGAGGGACAATCTGAGAGGCATTTCAGGGACACCAGACCTACACCCGACACCATGGAAGCATCTGTGTCCCTATTCTCGGGAACGCTCATTCCATCATCACTTCCTCTCTTCCTACAGGTTTCATTTGTTTTGTGTGTATTTCTATGCTGACTTATACTGGGTGAGGGGCCAGCTTTTGCTGTCACATTGAATGACTTAGATGCTGAAAGTACTTCCCGAACTTTGCAAGTGTATCTGTGACAAGCATTCTTCCAAAACCTCAGCATCAGGACCGCAGCCTCCCCTCTGCTCCATCTCAGCTCAGGGAGAATAAGTCACATGCCCCATGTGTTGGGTCCCTTTTCTCAGCTTTCTGGCACTCTCCTATGACTCTAAGGGGACATCGGACTATTTTGATCCCAGGAGAGTTGGTGCAAAAGCTCCCCTTAGCACATTGCCTGGCCTTTTCGAGTCAGACTTTCTCCTCATGCTACAAGATCTCCAGTCTACAAACACTCTCGGTTCTTATATCTTGTTGATTGGAGTAATCTTTCCTGACCCCCCACAAGACAATGTCTGGCTGTGTGGATTTTACTTCCATATTTCGGGATAGAGGAGCCCTTGAGGGCCACCCTGGGGGAGGGAGCATTTACAAGGGGCGATCCCAGAGCAGTTGTGGGCCAGATGTCCTATACCAAGTAGGTGGTGTCTGAGCTTTGTCTGGCAGCTCCTCCAGGTTAGCTGTGTGTTGTATTGGTCTTTTCAGGGACACTTCCCTGCATCCCTCTGAGACAATGGCTGCCTTGGACTTCCAGCACTTGCCAAACATTGTTCATAGTCCAGATGGCATTTGTATTTGTGTATGAACCCCACCAGGGGAGGGCTTGTGCTCCCTCTTCTCTAACCATCCAGGATCCAGGTTGATCCAGTGAGTGCAGGGTGTTCCTATGCCAAGTTCTACAAACATAAAAGCCCCAGAATACACACAGGATGAAAGGCACTGGATCCCAAGTTCTGATCATGTCCCCTCATTGTGAGACAGCATCAGCGGTGTTTCCAACACACAGGACCCATAGTGAATATTGCTCCTGCCTGCATCAGCTACCCACAGTGTGGTGACAGTGTTCTCTGTGCGCACAGCAGAGAGCCAGATGTGTAAATGGAAATGAGAGTCCTTCTGTCCTGGGAAAAAGACACGCAACCCCAAAGTGATATTTTCTACTAAAGCAGAAAAATTGTTTTATTCCAAAATCTCTCTAGAGTGCCGGCCGCTGGTAACACTGGGAGGGAGTAGCCTAGGGAAGAGTGCCAACTGCCAGGAGAATAAGGGTAGAGCAGCTTTGACATGGAATTTAAGGTGTTCAGCCCCTGTTGGGACTGGGGGAAGAGATGATAGGACAAATATGTGGAACATGGAGAACCCAAAGCTCATGCCACCCTTACTGGTCCCACGTTGTCTGCCGTGGCTTCTCACCTATCACCACTGAACACAAAGAAGCAATGGGGTGGATTTCCTCCATCCCTCTAGACCCTGGGACACAGTGTCTAGAGTACCACCCATCTTCTGGGTCTTATTGGTCAACTCTAGTGAGTTCAAGCAGTTCAAACAGCCAAGGCCAGTGGTCACTGCTCACCCACGCTGCCTTGCTCTGCTGAAGGATGTCTAGGGACAAGTCACAATTTCTTTGCCCCTCAGTTTCCTCATCAGCAAAATGGAGGCAAGAATATCATCTACTCAGGGAACTATGGGAGGGAACGGAAGCACACTTGCTTTTGACCTGGCTGTCAGTAGTCCAGAGCTATGTTTAGTTGCTCTCTGTGTTAGATCTTGTGATCTGAAGAAAAGCCAGAGTACAAGGTGCTGGTGATTCTAATGATTTTTTCCTATTTCTTCCATATCGCCTCTGCCTCATTCTCACCTCTGTGGCCGGCAGAGGAAGGCAGAACACCACTGTGAGGCGATTATGGCCAGCATCCTGGAAGTAGACGAATGTGGTGTCTCTAGAAACAGATGCTTTCAAAATGGGGTGCTTCAAAATGCAGGCAGAGCCCCCTCGGAGTCTTAGCTTGCTGCCTAGCAGAAGAGAAGAAAGCTAAGGCAAGGCCCTTGGCCTGAGGCCGCTCTAGGCTGCAGCCAGCTCCTCCTGGTGGATGTCACCTTCACGTGCCTTCAGATCTGTGGAGGAATGAGTACCTTCAGGCAGATGAGGCTAAAAGCAACATTTGGAAGGAAATTGGATTCTGTGAGATAGATCTTAGAAGGCTCTCCCAAGAGCCGTTAGCCGTTAAGACCCCGAGACTTAGGCAACAGAGTAACCGTCCTGTGCTAGAATTAGAAAGGCTATAAATTCTCGGTCCACCAGTCCCAACACCCCATGCCTTCTCTGGGATCCTTAACCATCCTGACCTGAGACTCGAGATTGTGTTTCTCAGAATTCAGACTACACAGTACCAGTGCAATGAGCATAAATAGCTTGAGGTACAGAGGTCTCTTTCTGTCTTCAGCTGGGGACTTTGTTCAGCAAACACCTAATCATAGGCCAAGGCTTGTTTTTACTAAAAGCGATGCTTCTGTAAAATTTAGATCAACTCAATTCATTTTAACACTCAACTAGTGAAACAGCTAAAAGTATATGTGGCAGAACTGGAAAGTGGTTTAGAAGTTGCAAGGAACCTTTAAGATGTATTGGAGTGCACAGTCTTTTGGATTGAATGAGAGTACGGCCCCATGACACTGGCAGCCATGCTTTGATTCAGGATGCAGTCATTTGGTCTGACAGCAGTATAAACAATTTGAATCTCAAACTCCAGGGAGAAGCGGGTATCCCTGATACATGTATCCCCTGCACCCACCAGGAACACCAAGTTTTTCTCCCAGAGAGAACTGAGCCCTACTGAGCACTGGTGGGAAAGCACACAGTGGACAAAGGGCAGGCAGAGCAGGGAAGTCCTGCACCACAGGGCAGCGCCCAAGAGTAGCAGGGAAGAGAGGCGCTGGGACCACCGGTGTTGCCTTTGCTGATTTAAAGCTCAACTCTCTGACTTCTCCAACAGAGAAATGACATGTTCAGTCATATCGGATAGGATCAGAAAGCACTGATCTCAGACTTTATGAATCACCCACACGCTGGTTTCTGACTTAGTATCTTCGCTGCTCCCCCTGTCCAGCTCTTCCTTGCAAATCATTTTGCAAATGTAGCCGGAGGTACCAAGAAGAATGGAAAGGTTGCTTTCCCTCTCTGTCTGAGAACCCTAACTTTCATTTTTTTTCTTATTTTTTTTATTTTTATTTTTTTTTATTTCAGACACTTTTTTATTGTTATTA
>LOJH01026802.1:4768-18274 GCA_001685095.1 Ellobius talpinus
CCTGGTGAAGTGCTGGCAGGTGTTTCTATTTACAGTGCTTGGAATGCCAGGAATATCCTTTGAATGGTCTGCTCTTGGGTGGGGGGTCAGGTAATCTTGGCCTGCCAGGCATTGTCTCAGGGTAAACTATTGAGGCTCCATTTAAATTTATCAATGGCTAGAGTCCCAGGTGATAATGTTTGGAGGAAGTAAAGAACTTCCTTTCTGCCCAGACTTAGATTATCATGGCTGGCCCTCACAGCTGGATGTAAATATACTCATTTTTTGTGTATGTCTGTGTGGTTGGTGCAAGGTTCATGTTAGACAAATGATCTACCACTGAGAACTCCCACCTCTAATATATTTAATTACATAACTGATAGGAAGAGATAATTCAATTAGAGTATTTAAATTATATTTACTTGATAGCATTGAATTTAATTCCAATCTACTCAGGCAAAGCTACCAAAGACTTTTCTCTATATTTAGCAATGACTAGGACAATTGTGAAATGATACTGAAAATTATAAATGCAAATGGTATTTCCATAGCGTTAATTTATATGCACACCTTTTCCTTTGATGGTGCTAGAAGCCAGGCAGATGGAGAGATTAAAGCATTTTGTGTTATTGGTCTTCAGAGGATGATGGAAGCAGAGCAAGGAAGATAAACAAAGTTGCACGGTCTGCTCTTTTCAAGGCTGCTTTTCTCCCATGGCTTCCCCAAATCAATAAAATTGAGAGATATTTGGGGATCAAGGGACCTATAGACCCTTTGGTTCTATTATTTATCAGGTTTTAAGGCATTTTTTTTGAAAGTGTTGATAAGGAAATTTCCATTCAGTCTTAAAATCATGCCTTATCTCCTTTTCTTTTGATTGTTTTTAATATTTTGTTTTCTTTTCAGTATGATATTGCAAGTTAATCAATTCCATTTATAATAGTTTGATAAATAAGTGAAATCTAAGAAAATAAAATAGTAATCAATCACATCTAGACAATGGCTTTTGTTTTTACTAATTCCTAGGTGGAGCATAATGAAGGTCTCTTGTCTAGCCTACTTTGCAGGAGAAATAACTCCTGAATTTCTAAAGGAGAACATTTCTGCTTTTAATATACAAGTAAAGATCATCGTTCTAAGTAAACATTCCAGGGCAAATTTGGCCTCTTAAATGACACTGTGCTTTAATTATGTGACTGCTTATTTGTTTCCCAGCAAGGAAAATCTGTCTCAGCAACAGATAATGTATTGCTTTCCTAGTGAGTTTATTTATTACCTAAACAGGACATAATCCCAGCACATGCATCCTTAATAACATATGCTAACACCCGTGATTCCTTTGATGCTGAGAAAATGTAGAAGTAAAGAGCAACCTTGATTAGGGCTAGAGAATAAACGTAACAGAGAGACAAATTTGAAGTGAATACTTAGGTGCATATGATCTAAGTGAATCTAAAAGAAAAGTCATGGATCTGGGTGAATAAATGCATATATCTATATGTCTATATGGCCCAATGTTTGATTCAGTGTTGTGCTGGTGAAGGTGGACTGCAAACCAGGAGGTAATTCTAGTGGTATTAACACTGGGATTGAGCTACACAGGCCCCACCACTATTTAGAATTTAAGGATGATAGTAAGAGTTAAGGTAAGACAGAATATCAGAATTTAGCAGAGGCTAGATAGATTAAGAAAAAAATCCTGTCCAGACTGGAGAACTGGAATTGAACTCTAAGACGGACTCAGAATCTCTTGATTATATATATATTAGCTCCTTCCTACAAGGAAGTTGGTATCACTGTGACTGTACATGGCTGAAGAGCACACATTATGTCATTATAATAATTTTGCACAGGATGCTATGTAGAGAAGACTGCAATCAAGGCCATATAGCATTTATTGCAACTTGATCATTCCCAGTCTTCCATGGAATCTCACCTTAGGGTTCTATAGAAAAAAGTTGCAAAGAGAGATTTTAGGAAGAAAAAAAATCATGGAAGTATATCAGCACCACTTTTCTAATATTACACACAAGCTTGGTTTAACTCAGATATTTCAGAATTTGAATTAGTCAGTAATCGTGCCAATTCATGGGTTCCAGAGATCATTTCTAAGCAGCAGAGACCTGAGTCAACTCAAGTGAACACAGTCATGATTTTTATCTCTTTGCCCCCCACATTTATAAGCCCTACCTTTCTATTTCTCTCAAGTAAGAAGAAAATAGTAAGGATCTAATTTCAGTTAACTTTCAGGTTTCTTTGTTTTCCAACTGTCATGCTGCAAAGACATTAGGGTACTCTCATCAAGAGAAGATGGCTTGTGAAGTAGACTTAACATTATAAGTATGTGACCTTGGCAACTGCTCACTAAAATGTTGGTGATGTCACATTTTGAGAGTAAAATGTAGGTAGATTATATTATCTGCTCAATGGCAAGCATGACTCATACACTGCATTTTCTTAAAGAAACCTATCAGGCATTTAATGGAAACTATTTTCAGCCTTAGACAATTTCTCTGCGGTCATTTTATATTATAAAACTTTTTGTGGTGCATGAAATGCTCTTCAGCTGGTAATTTCTCAATTCTAAAACTTGGCTTCAGAATTACCTGGAATTTTTAATTTTTCCTTATGAGGTATACTAATGTACATATATGCATATATGTGTGGGCAGTTTTACATGCACATGTGTGAACTACATGTGGAGGCTAGAGGTTGACATTGGATGTTGTCTCTATCACTGTCCACCATACTTTTCTGAGATAGGACTTCTTGATGAACACAGAGCTTATTGCTTAGCTATGCTGACTGCCCAGTGAGCTCAGGATCCACCTGTCTCCACCTGCTAGCATAGGGGTTACAGCTGTACAGTTCCATTGCCTGACTTGCGTGTGGTTACTGATGCTCCAAACTCAGATCATCATGAAGTTCAACATACACTTTACCCACTTAGCAATCTCCCCAGGTACATTGGCGATTTTGAATTAATATGCAATTTAAAATGTTCAATTTTGATTCAAAAAATTAAAATGACTGGATTATTGCCACCCAATACATACAAGCAAATATTCGAGTTATCTACCTATAGGCAATGTTACAGATGGGACAAATAATATATTTTATGTAAGTTTTTAACAAATTTGCAAATATCTGAGGTAAAATGATGCTACTTGTTTTAATTCTTTATTTTGCTAAAGGAATCTTTATTAATAAAGTTTAAAACTGCAAGTCAGTGGAGAGAGCTACATGGGCTGTGTGAAATTTCCCTTCCGTTTACACTTCATCAGAGTGAATTGTTCCCATACAGGTCTTTCACCAGCTCTGGGGCTTCTTGTTCAGTCTTCAAGGACAGAGAAGAAAGGAAAAAGCCCAAGGACAGGCCAAGGAGACTCTGACTATTTATAGACTAACCTTGTGTTAGAGAAATATTAGTCTTCAGAAGAAACCACCAAAGTTCTGAGTGTGTTTAATTGAAACAGCATCTATGCGAAGTACAAGACAATGCCTCTAAATCAAGAAAACTCCCTGTAATTCTAAAAGAAGGGTGTTAGGTATAAATGCAAAATTAACACCATGGTAACTGAAATGTTTCCTTAGTGTCTCCTGCACTCTTAATTTTTTTTGTGATGTGGTATCTTGTAACTATTTTTTTAATGAACTTCCCTGCTGTAATAATAAAATATTACAAATTTAGTCTTGCTTCTACATCTTGAATATGATTTGTACATCTGTTATATTTCTGTAAGTACAAACACTGCTAAACACTACAGAAGTTTAAGTAAATTATTTCACTTTGATAATATGTGAACATTATCTTAACATTCCAGTCTCATGGTTCATAAGTACTGCCTGATTTGGAAGGAAAGGATATATTGTTTCTTTTTGTTTGAAAACCATTTTATGAAGCTGCGGATTTTTTTTCCAAACTCTTTGATTATCTAACCCTGTCCAGAAGATCCACACATCCTATTGTTCATTATAATGTTTTCTTTCCATTTTATTCCTGAAGATGCCAAGACAGCCTCCTGGTGGGTTACCTTGGCAACCTCTTGTGTCATGTTTTAGAATGTCCCAGGGCTGCAGTTTTATTTCAATTTGCATGCACTCAGTCAGCTAACTGTAAATTAAGAAGGCCTACTGTAAAATCAGTCTTTTTTGTGTGCAGAATAAAAAACAGATAATTAAAATGGCATCAGTACAATCCACTTACATGTGGTATTACATGAGATTTGGGTAACTCTTATGAACAGTCTAGTATTTTTCACATGCTGACTCTGAAATGCCAGATGTTAAAAATATACAGTAGATGATCACGCTGTACACCATTTGACTGCGTCATCCAATCTTGAAAAACATATCGCTTCATCATCTCTCAGTGACAACCATACAAGGCTTTCTTAATGGGATTTCTGAGATACCAAGTGATGCCAATAGGCAGCGACCCAAGGTTATGCAATCACATCAAGATACAATTTTCAGATTCCACCCACACCAACATTGAAAATATATATTTTAGTAGTTCATATACAACAGTGGTGCGTTTTAATGTATCTTTATAAAAAAGTTACTGAGATCATTTTGCTTAAGCTTAAAATATATTAACACCTGTTTTATGGAAACGAGCTTAGAATTTGTATTAATTTTCACAGACTGATTCCTTTTCATTTTCTGTAAAGCAGGAGTCCTAGAAAGCCTGCAGGGTGAGCAGAGCTGTTTCTAAAGCTAATAGCAGTGCTGGGAGGAGAAGTGAGCCTTCCATAGATACCACTTACTAGGGACTGGAGGGAGGCTGGCAAATCCTTTTTCTCATCAGGAGAGTGGCTAGCACAAGTGTTCCAGGCTGTGAAGTATTTTCTGGTTCTCTGTAGATTTTAGGTTTTCCTTGAGCATTTACGTAAGTCTGAGGAGGATATTTTGCTGTTTACTAGTGACTTCTTCTCTTTGACTCAAATTCACTGTAATCTTGAAATTAATACACTCCTCTTTCTGAGAAAGGGTCCCCAAAGAGATTTTTTTTAATCTGAGTAATTTTGAGTTTCAACAGTAGTTGAGCATTATTTTTCTCTTTCCTTCCTTGGGGGGCACTGGTTGACCTGACTTTGACATATGCAGAAAACTGATTTTTCTACTTAAAGTTCTAGTTCCTCTTAAGACTCTCCTACACTACCAAGTCAACATTTACAGAAACAAAAGTTAAACATTTACAGAAACTGATCGTGAATTTTCTGATTTTCACAGTCTGGCCAACCCTTAGAATACTAAAATTTCCTGGAAGAGCTAAATACTAAAATTAAAATACTAAAATTTCCCAGTAAGTGTGCCTGCGTATGACTGCCTCTTGTGAATGTCCTCAGTGAGAGGCAGTCCCTTTGCACATGAACTTGTAATGGAAAACTGCATATGTAAAAAGCTGAAGGTAGGGGCAGACTTTTTCCTTTAACTTTAAGGGACTGTAAAACTAGTTTGATATTTTACTGGAATTTAAACTAACAAATAATGAAATGCATAGTAAGGAGATGGAAGGACTAGGGTCTAAATTGATTCATTATGACAGCCCCATTCAGGTTATTCATAGCAGATAAAGTATTAAAATATAAATTACTTAATACATGTCCTTTTGTAAACTTTGTTAAAGTGTTTTCAACCTTTGACTTTTCAGGACACCAATGCTTGCTTCTTTTTGTTTTAGCAGTTTTCTTCCTTCCAGGGCAAAGCTGCTTCTCCTCTTAGCGGTCACAATTCATTGGGGCTACTATTACCTACCTACTGATGGCAGTAAGGTTCATCAGCTTTTAGTGACTGCCATAATTAAAAACGTTTAGAACACCTAAATCTAGCATGATGTTTTCATTTAAAATATACAAAGAACTTAAGAGAAAATGAATATATGGATTAAAATTGTCTCTCCAGCCCATGGGATATCACCCAGATGAATATAAAGTTCATCTCTTGTTTCCAATATTTCTCTTTCCTTTTTTACAACTTTGCTATGTATAACTTACACACCATGAAGTACACACATTCAGGGCTTGCATGTCAATGCATTTTGACATTTATCTTCACTCATCAACACAAGAGATTTCCTCATCACAATCATGACGAAGAGCACATTGATCAGTCCCTGGTGCTTTCTTACACCACTCTATCTTTTCTCTCTCCTACCACCATCCCAAATACAGACCTGCTTTCTGCTATGTTAGGTAAGAGGGTTTCTGTGTGTGTATGAGTAGGTGTGCACATGTGTGTGCATCTGTGTAACTTAATTACACAACATGTATTTTTACCTAGCTTTTTTCTGTACAACGTAATTGTTCTGAAATCCATCCATGGTATTATGAGTATCAGAAGAGCTCCTTTCTTCTCTTTGTAGAGGTTCCACTCCTAATATGCAATTTATTTACTCATATACCTGTTCACAACTAGTTGACCATTTCTACTTTTAGCTGTTACAAAAAAAATGCTGTTAATCATGAATTGTATTGGTCATGCTTTCTTTTTCTTATATGTAGAAATGTAGAATGCTTGGCTCACCTGACAGCCTCATGTGCATCTTTCCAAGACAATGCTAAATAACTTTACAAAGTACATGTACCACTTCACACTCTCTGGCGCCTCATATGAGAGATCTTCATACCTCTAGATCTTCACCACATATATACATTTCCACCTTTTAGATTTGCATCATTCGAGTGTATGTTTAGTTGTGTCCCATTACAGCTTAATTTTCATATTCTAATATTATTTTAATATATCACCCATATATACTTCTGTAGCAAAATATATAGTTTGTTAATTTCTGTCACTGTTAAAATTATTGCTGTAAGCATTCTTTATGTAGTCTAGATATAATTCTTTTATCAGAAACTGACAAATTCCTTAATTCACTGGGACTTTTTACAGCATGTGAGCTAAGACATTATGAAATCCCATTTTCATACATTAACATACTTTTGTTATTATATATTTTATTATACTATCGAAAGGAAGAATGATAGAGACCTTTTTATGTTAAACATTACATACATACATCTTCCTTAATTAATACCATATATACTCGTGTTTTGTCAAAATGAAATAAACATGTAATATTAATTTCTTAACTAAAATTTTGATTTAAAAACCTATGAATGATAACAATAAAAGCATACAGACTACTTCTTGTAATATCCAGTTATTGCTTGCTCTTTAGACTGAACTTCTAAGTCTTTAAGGTCATAGTACTTAGCCCATTATATTCAACTCTGGCATCACATTGGAATCATATAGTGATCTTTTATAACCATTATAGAACCTAATGCAAAAAAAATCAGAATCTCAAGTTGAAACCCAGTCACTCCTATTTTTAAATGAATTCAGGTGGTTTCTTTATATACATATACATATATACTTATATAGATATGTATATACACACACAGAGATAACGTTGGGATTCATCAACTAAAAGATGTTGAGGTATGAGAGTGTTTGTAAATTTTAAGGGAAGGCTGTGAGAACCACATAGGAGACTACTCTCTGTTGGCATAGATTCTACTGCACTAATCAATGATTATTAAGTATACACATACATCATCTATTCACACAACCCCCTCACAGTCCTTTCAAAAAGACACACTTCAATTTCAACATCCATTATTTCAGGCCCTCAGTAGTAGTGATTCTTATTCTCATTACACTGTGGCAGTTAGCATGTTTGCTGTAACCTGTATCAACTCTGTTGGCACTGTCAGACATGATTTTCACCAACTAATTGCAATGTAATAAAATATGATTGAGAAAAGGTTACATTGGATAGTCTTGGATACAAAATGTATTTCTAAAGTTCAAAGATCCTTCCAGTTGTTTGATTAATTAGCTCCTCATCAGTTCTATAGGTCATTAGTCAACTGTTCAGTCATTTCAAGGTGAAGCTCCTCATTTTCTTTCCCCATCTTTTCTCTTGTCTGAAGAAAAATAAAATTCCAAGAGAGAGACTTCAACATATCCATCTCAACAAGTCCCTTTTGATTTCCCTTTTAGGAGAAGCCAAGACTTTAAATTTCTGTTCTTCCCCTTACTAATAGATATTCCTTATATTTATCCATTTCCCCAGTCAGCTGCTTCGATAACTGGCATCTTAAAAGAACTACTTTCATATGTTCTTGGATTTCTAATGAATATGGTAATTGTTTTAATATTCCTGAGCTTATTTGGAGATACATTATATTGCACCCTCAGAAGAACATATTCCTCCGTCTTCTCTTTCGACTCTGTTTGAGTTGACACAGCTACTGGACCCAACTAATGCTCAACTCACAAAATGTCCACTAAGTCTGGGGTGAAAAGTGCAAACAAAGAAGGTGACTTCATTTGAATATCTGGAAAAATAAGAAGATGGAAGACTCCTTTCTCTTTCCAGTGTGCCCATTAAGGTCTGCTTTATATAGAAGATGTGTGACAGGCACACAATGGATGCTAATAATCTTTTCACTTCCTTAAATTTCTTTTTAATTACATTTAAAATTTTGTTTGAGGTTACTGTGTAATTGCCTCATTCCCACTTTCACATTGCTTCCTTCACCCTCTCCTATAACCTCTGTCTTGCCGTCTTTCAGATTCATGTCTTTTTCTTTGTTGTTATATACATGTGCGATAATTACAAAATGTCTATTTTTCTAAATATATAAGTACAGCCAGTTCAGTCTCTATGTTACTTATATGTATGTTTCCAGGGCTGACCACTTGTATTATATAACAAACTGGTGTGCTTTTCCCTGGGGAAGATAATTTCTCCTGCTCTTAGCATTCCTTAGTTGCCTGTAACTACAATTGGCAAATAGAAAGAACATATGACCAAAGGCAGTCTCTTTGCTCTTTTGTATGCTAACCATCGAGAAATTTACATGTGTAGATCTGTTTTTCTTTCTAGAATGATTTCATCATATCCCAGACTGGTGTCCTACTTGACATATAGCCGAGGATGCTCTTGAACTTCTGATCTTCCCACCTTACATCTTCAGGGACAAAATCTATTGCTTTGTGTGTGTGGTACACATGCATTCTACCAAAGTCTGCTTTGTCCAAAAAAATTAACGAGGAAGACTATATCTTTACCTACTTATTTCACACTTGTGTGAGGAAAAAAATCAAGAGGAAGTAGATATGAAAGTGCTTGGGATTTGCAAAGTGAAAGCCACAGTAAGAATTCATAGTTTGCAAAAAGGAAGTCTCTGGAAGGGAAGTAACCATTCTCAGGATACCTGCAGAAGAAATAAAAATCAGTGCTGCAAGCAGAGTGCAGCTCGCGGGGATGGTCTTGTAACCTCTGTCCAATTCTTTACTTAGGCTAATTACGACTGCTTCACATGCATGGCGATACTATGGATAGGCTAATCCTGAAGCAAGTGTGTGGATACATTTAGCATAATTGCTTTTGCACAGCGTTTTCTCACAATTAGAGAACTAAGGGCGGCATTAGATTTTTATCACAAAGTAAGTTATTTCATAATTTAATTCAATAACATCTTTTAATTAAACTGATTTTATACAAGATGGTCCCTAACCCTGTATAACACAGTAGTATGTCATCTTTTTCTATTTTTGTTAAGATTTAATCCTGTATTCACCTTTTGGATGATCAGCCTTAATTCTCATGATAAGCATCTCCATTTCCTCATATATGTGCAGTTAATCTTATAGTTTCCCTGAAGTGCATTTCTTCAAATATTAGTTGAAGAAAGAAAAAAATCCACAAAATGTCAGTAAACAAATTATCATGCATGTCACTGCTTTCAGTTTGAGATATACAGGGAAATAAAGCATAGCCCCGAGAAAATCACTCTTATCTCTCTTCCATAGAGGAAACTAGGAATCATGTCTAATGTAAAGAAACAGGTATTTCTGCATAGCTGCACAGACCACTCTGATCAGTGATGTTAAACAGTGAAGTGTGGATGATGCTACCATAGAAGAACTGGCGGTATATGGAGGTCTAACAGTAAAGGGTGCGATGTAGTGTTTACTGTAGACTCCTTCACAGGTTTTTGGTCTCAGTTAACATGTAGTGGCACATAAGAAACCTGGCCTTAAATTCAGTGGATGATAGATCTCAAAATGGGTCTACTTATTGCATGCTGTGGACTATAAAGAAAAAATATCAGAAAAGTGAATTGAAATAAATACAAAAGAAACCATGACTTTGGCACCTATGTTTTTGGAGCTATGGTGTTCACATTAGGTCTATCTTTGCCACTTGAGAAGATTGTAAAGAAATGTCCCAAATATGAAAGAATATTTCAAGTGGTTTTGGATAATTTAGTTTTTAAAGTACTATTTATCAGCGAAATAATGTTGGATTACTCAGCACATCATTGTTATAAGTAACTAAGAATGAATGGTCAAGAGAGAACAAAAGATAGATGGATAGACAGACAGAAGACAGATGATAAAACAGAAAATAGATGAGAGGGAGAAGAGAGAGGGAGAGAGGGAGAAAGAGAGAGAGAAGACAAAACGACAGAATGTGCTGGATTGGCTATAGTATTAAAATATTGACTCTTCTTCTATAAGTAGAGGGTACTGGGAGAGACAGCTGGAATTTGGTGGCATTAGAGGGACGATGTTGCACAGTGGAAACAAACTGGGGCACAGTCCAGTGGTGAAACTGGGACACCAACCCAGCCATGAAACCTTTGAACTATAATTGTCCCGCCTGCAGGATGTACTGGTGTAAAGGTGGTACAGCACTTTTGGGAGTGGCCAACCAATGACTGGTCCAACTTGAAGCCGGTGACTGACACTGCCAGGATGGTCAGAAACTGGAGGCTGAAAGCCCAGAGACCTATGATTGATCCAAACATGACTGGCAAAAAAAAGTCAATGTAATGATGCCTAGTGCTACACTCATGGATTGGTGCTTATCCCAGTCATCATCTGAGAGGCTTTATCCACCAACTGATGGAAGCAGATGTATAAGACCCACAGCCAAACATTAGGCAGAGCTTAGAGAATCCTACTGAAGAGGTGGAGGAAGGATTGTAGGAGCCACATTGGTCTAGGACATGAACTTGGCCAACTGAATCAACTAAGCAGGGCTCATAGGGGCTCACAGACACTGAAACCACAATCACAGAGCCTGCATGGATCTGTGCTAGGTCCTTTGCATCCATACAGTGTTTATGTAGCTGGGTGTTCTTTTTAGACTCCTAACCATGGAAGAGAGGGTGTCTCTGACATTTTAGCCTGCTCCTGGGACCCCTTTCATCCTTACTGGGTTGCGTCATGCTGAGGGTTTGTGCGTAGTTGTACTCTAACCTGTTGTGTTCATGTGCTACCCCTGGGAGGCCTGCTCTTTTCTGAAGGAAAATGGGAGGAGCAGTGTATCTAGGAAATAGAGGAGGTAGGAAGGGATAAGCGCTGACAGGCGTGGAAAGAGGCAGTCATTTGTTATAATGTATGAGAGAATAACAATAAATAAAAATCTGGTGAATGTAATGTGTGAGAGAAGAATTAAAAAACAAACAAAAAACCAAACCAAAAACCACAACCATAAAAAAACAAATCAAAACAAAATAGAAAAACTCAAAAATCCGAGTCACCTAAAGGTCTTGGGAAAGACAGGAGGTGTGAAATGTGTTGACACAGGATTAAAACCTGATAGGAAAGTGTGAATACATCAGTGTTACCACACAGTCTCCTACAATATTCCACTAGCTCAAGGATAGGTTGGCATAGTTCAAGTTCTGAAGGTGACTATTACTTGCTGTGAAGTCCTTTGAAAGACTCAAGAATCTGGAGTGCCCAGGAAAGGAATGCCAGGGATTCAGAATTAAAAAAAACTACAAAAATGCCATTGAGTTAATTTTGTGTTGGCCATCTGTCTCTAGGCACGGAGTCTCCCTTAAGTGTGGTTTGAGTGCCAGTGGGACTCCTTTGGAGTAAACTGATGTTTCCCTTTTGACCCTTGTGAACAGTTGTCAGCTGAAGATTGCTGCTTGGTCATGTCTACTCCTTTCAGCCCTGGAACTCCATCTTACTTCAGTCTGTGCAGTCTCTGTGTGTGCTGCCACAATCTCTGTGAGTTCATATGTGTATTACTCCTGCGGAGTATGAGAATTCTTACTCTTTTTAAGATAATTGTGTGGACTACATTTCTAAATCAATACAGTTTGATATACACTGTATGAAACAATCATTCCACTTTTCTGATTCCACCTTTCTGGTTCCACTTTTCTGATAGTTTCCAAAAATTCCTATAGATTTTGATAATCCATCTAATCATGAAATTCCTTACATTATACATTACTATTTCAATATACCACAAAATATCTTTTACATTAGGTAAAGAAAATGATACCTTATAATTCAATTAATCATGTATTCAATTAATCATTAATCAAACACAAATGACAATGGACACTACTCTGAAAGACATATGTGAGGGGTAGCCTATGGTTTTGCCAGGGTTTTCTTCTGTGTGATATTTAATGATATGGCAATTATTGGAAATATTGGAGAAAAAGCTTGGGACACTGTGTAGTAGCTGGGGGTTCATTTATATCAATTCCTGAATCGGACAGCAAGATGACCTATGAAATAAGGCTCTCTTATTTGCCTTTATGTATCCACATGTATTTGATTTGATACATTAGGATATCAGGCTGAAATTTGGGGATTTAATTGTGCAATTTGTTTGCTAAGTATGGAATGGATCTTGGCCACACTTATATAAACACTTTAAACATTGTAAGCATTTATATATTTTATGCATTTTTACCATTATGTATCTAAAGTAAAACTGAAAATGTTATGTTTGTTCTGCTGAGCAGATCAAGATTCCATAATTAAATTAGATTCTACTACAATAATCTTGTCTTTAACTTTTTATCATTATTATGAAATAAATAATAATGTTCTAGCTAGTATAAGTCAGTCAATTTGAGTGTATCTTTCGTTTTGAACTGCTAATTTCAAGAAACAATAAAGAAAAATAACAAGCCCATTAAGTAATGTGAACTTTTTTTTTAAATTGATTTTATTGAGCTATATATTTTTCTCTACTTCCCTCCCTTCCTCTCCACTCCCCTTCTGCCCTCTCCCATGGTTCTCATGCTCCAAATTTACTCAGATCTTGTCTTTTTCTACTTCCCATATAGATTAGATTCATGTATGCCTCTCTTAGGGTCCTTATTGTTGTCTAGTTTTTGGTCATTGGGATCTGATAGGATACAATTTTTTTGGTATCTTTTGAAGTTTGCTTTGTTGCCTAGTATGTAATCAATTTTTGAGAAGTTTACATGAGGTGCTAAGGAAAAGGTATATTGCTTTATTTTTGGATAGAATGTTCTATAAAAAATGTCTGTTAAGTCCATTTGAGTCATAAAACCTATTAGTTCCCTTATTTCTCTGTTAATTTTCTGTCTGACAGACCTGTCCAGTGGGGAGAGTGGGATATTGACATCTCCCACTATTAGTGTGTGGGGTTAAATGTGTGATTTGAGGTTTAGAAGTGTTTCTTTTACATATGAGGGTACCCTTGTATTTGGGGCATAGATG